>JAJHZJ010000150.1:13015439-13312939 GCA_023548195.1 Bettongia penicillata ogilbyi | reverse complement strand
TGACATTGTATGAATCTGTGGCCAGTTCAGAGAAAAGAGATATTTAATTAAATTAAATATAATAAACATTATTAAGGAGCCACTATACCTAAAGCAATTATTAGGCACTGTGGGTATAGGAAACTTTTTAAAAGGTCCTAGCATTTAAGTAGCTTTTACTCTACTGGATATTCTGACAAGTTCCACCCACATAAGTACAGCCAAGTGAATGATGATGGCAAAGAAAACACAGGCAAAAAAAGATCAGAGGATATGTGAAGAGGGAAATGGCACTAGTAACTGGACTGATATAGGAAAATATTATTTATTTATACTTTACACTACTCTTTATGCTGGACTTTGAAGAATAATGAGCATTATGACAGATGGAGATAAGGACAGGATCTATGCCAGGACTGGGGCAGGCCTACAAGAATGGGTAGAGGTAGGAGATGACACATCAGTTTGGGGGAATGGATAGAAGTACATTTGAGTTGGAATGTGGAGTGAATGAAGAGGGGATGGTATTGGATAAAACTGAAAGGAAATTGGAAGATTACAGAAGGCCTTATAAGCCAGACTGTCATTTGAAATTTATCCTTGAGGTAATAGGAAGCCACTATAGGGAAGTGATATGGTTAGATTTAAATTATCAGGAGAAGGTTTTGTCATCTATGTGGAAGACAGACTTTAAAGAAGAATGAATGTGGTTGGGGGGCATTATTACAGTAACTCATGTGAGAAGGAATGAGAATTTGCATTAAGATGGAAGCAAGGGGTGTGACAAGGTGAGTCTAGATACAGGACAAGTAGGAGGAGAATTTCTAAAATTTGTCAATTGGATTGGATAGTGGGAGGAGGGTAGAGAGAGAAGATCTAATGATCCTAAAGTTCTGGGTTGGAACATTAAAATTTTCATAAAAACATAATTGACTGAGACAATTTGATTTGTTGGATTGCAACTCTCAGAATTTTTGGTCTGTCCTGCTGGTTCCTACTCCATTTTCCACCATGACTGGGAAATCAGATTTAAAAAATAACACTCAGACTATTGATAAATCAGAAGGTCTGTGCCTTGCTCCCTTCCAAGGCATCTTAGGACAGGCTCCACAGAGAATCCAGAAAGATCTAGAAAAAACAATTTCCTTCTTATTATGTGAGCTAGCATGGTAGACAAAGAAGAATGCACTGGGCTGTCCAGATACAATGCACAACACCTTTATTATAACCCCTAATGAAAGGGTTTGGGGATTGAATTCAGGATGCAAGCATGGGGTGTGCTCATATAGTCTTGCTTACCACTGTTTAAAATCCATATCTTTTAGAAGAAGCACTTCAGTAAACTTTCCCCATGAAGTAGATAAATAAGCCCCTTCTTGGACTTAGACGGAAGAAGACACTTGAGTTGGGTGCTTTGAGAGTAAAGATTAATAAACTGAGGCTTTACCTGATCATGAAACATTTAATAGAAAATTGTTGAGTTATCACCTTCTCAGCATTATAACTAATGACCCACTCCCATTGTAAGGTACCCAGGACTTTCATCTTTCTTATTCTGGATTCAATATTAAGCAAAAGCCACAGTTAGACTTGGAAACTGCTCCCAGAGTTGGCAGTATGAAAAGCAGCTCCTCATTTTAATGTGAGACCTGGGGCTCATGATGGGCAAAGCTTCAGACCAGAAAAACATTGGGTGATCTACCTATCAGCCTACCCAGCCGTGACTAATTAAAAAGAGAAGAGAAATGTTCCTGACTCCACCCTGCTTTCTCAGATTGGTGATGTCCTCTGATGGTCATTTTCTTTTCTTTTTTTTTTTGTTATTTTTTTTTCTTTAATATAAATTTATTTATTTAAATTTTTAAATTCATTTTCACAAAATTTTGGGTTCCAAACTTTCTACCCATTTATCCCCTCCCCCCACCCTAATACAAAGAGCATTCTAATCTCCCCTATCAGCAATCTGCCCTCTCTTCTATCATCCCCCCCTTCTCTTGTCCCCATCTTTTCTTTTGTCCTGTAGGGCCAGATGACTTTCTATTCCCATTAACTGTATTTCTTATTTCCTAGTAGCAAGAACAATACCAAACAGTTCTTCCTAAAACTTTGATTTTCAAATTCTCCCCATCCCTCCCTCCCCACCCATTCCCTTTGGGAAGGCAGGCAATTGAATATAGGCCATATCTGTGTAGTTTTGCAAATGACTTTGATAATAGTAGTGTGGTGTAAGACTAACTATATTTCCCTCCATCCTATCCTGCCCCCCTTGTTTCTATTCTGTCTTTTGATTCTGTCCCTCCCCAAGAGTGTTGACTTCAAATCATTCCCTCCTCCCATTGCCCTCCCTTCCATCATCCCCCCACCCTGCTTATCTCCCTCTCCCCCACTTTCCTGTATTGTAAGATAGGTTTTCATACCAAAATGAGTGTGCATTTTATTCCTTCCTTTAGTCAAATGTGATGAGGGTAAACTTCATGTTTTTTTCTCAGTTCTCCTTTTTCCCTCCACTAAAAAGTCTCCTGCTTGCCTCTTGAATGAGATATAATTTACCCCATTCCATTTCACCCTCTCTCCTCCCATTACATTTCTCTCTCACTGTTTACCTTAATTTCTTTTAAGATATGGTCCCATCCTATTCAATTCACTCTGTGCTCTCTGTCTCTGTGTGTGTGTGTGTGTGTGTGTGTGTGTGTGTGTGTGGTCCCACCAACTACCCAGATACTGAAAAAAGTTTTAAGAGTTACAAATATTGTCTTTCCATGTAGGAATGTAAACAGTTCAACTTTGGTACGTCCCTTATGACTTCTCTTTGTTGTTTACTTTTTCATGCTTCTTCTCATTCTTGTGTTTGAAAGTCAAATTTTCTTTTCAGTTCTGGTCTTTTCATCAAGAATGCTTGAAAGTCCTCAATTTCATTGAAACACCATTTTTTCCCCTGAAGTATTATACTCAGTTTTGCTGGGTAGGTGATTCTTGGTTTGAGTCCTAGTTCCTTTCACTTCTGGAATATCCTATTCCATGCCCTTTGATCCCTTAATGTAGAAGCTGCTAGATCTTGTGTTATCCTGATTGTATTTCCACAATACTGGAATTGTTTCTTTCTAGCTGCTTGAAAGATTTTCTCCTTGACCTGGGAATTCTGGAATTTGGCCACAATGTTCCTAGGAGTTTCTCTTTTTGGATCTCTTTCAGG
The DNA here is from genome assembly GCA_023548195.1 of Bettongia penicillata ogilbyi. Taxonomy (NCBI): domain Eukaryota; kingdom Metazoa; phylum Chordata; class Mammalia; order Diprotodontia; family Potoroidae; genus Bettongia; species Bettongia penicillata. The sequence goes on along the minus strand of JAJHZJ010000150.1, from coordinate 13,309,767 downwards.
CGGTGATCGATGGATTCCTCCAAGACTTATTTTGCCCTCTGGTTCTAGAATACCAGGGCACTTTTCCTTGATAATTTCATGGAAGATGATGTCTAGGCTCTTTTTTTGATGATGGCTTTCAGGTAGTCCCATAATTTTTAAATTGTCTCTCCTGGATCTATTTTCCAGGTCAGTTGTTTTTTCAATGAGCTATTTCACATTCTCTTCCATTTCTTCATTCTTTTGGTTTTGTTTGGTGGTTTCTTGGTTTCTCATAAAGTCATTAGACTCCATCTGTTCCATTCTAATTTTGAGAGAACTATTTTCTTCAGTGGGCTTTTGAACCTCTTTTTCCATTTGGCTAATTCTGCTTTTGAAAGCATTCTTCTCCTCATTGGCTTTTTGAACCTCTTTTGCCAATTGAATTAGTCTATTTTTCAAGGTGTTATTTTCTTCAACATTTTTTTGGGTCTCCTTTACCAAGGTATTGACCTGTTTTTCATGTTTTCATGCATCTCTCTCATTTCTATTCCCAGTTTTTCCTCCACCTGTCTAACTTGATTTTCAAAATCCTTTCTGAGCTCTTCCATAGCCTGAGTCCATTTGATATCTATTTCGCGTGTTTGGGGTACAGAGGCCTTGACTTCCATGTCTTTCCCTGATGGTAAGCATTGTTCTTCCTCATCAGAAATGAAAGAAGGAAATGTGTTCACCAAGAAAGTAACCTTCTATGGTCTTATTTTTCTTCCATTTTCTGGGCATTTTCCCAGCCAGTTACTTGACTTCTGAGATTCCTGTCCACCCCCACCTAGATCCTCCCAGCTGGTGCTTGGGGTCTGAGATTCAAATGCTGCTCCCCAGCCTCAGAGCTTTCAGCAGTGGGTGGGGCTGCTATTCAATGTGAGCTTAAGTTCTGGTGCTCAGGTGGGGGCAGGGCCACCTCCCAGGCTCAGTTCCCTCAGGGAGTTTATGCGGAGATCTTCAGTAATGGATCTGAGGTCCTGTCTGCTCCAGAAGTCCTGGGCCACCACTGCCTCTGCCACTGCCTCCCGAGGGGGTCTGAGTTATGGAGACACTCCTCTCCCCTCTCAGCCAGCCCAGAAGTCTTTCTCACTGACCTGTAGCACCTGTGGGTGGAGGGACCTTCGCGGCCACTGAAGCCTGCTTGGATCTACTCCTCTCAGGGCTGCGCGGGCAGGGCTGGGCTCCACTGTCCCATGCACGATGGACCTTTGGGGTCGATTTTTCAAGGCTTTCTGGAACGGAAATCTCCTCCACTGCGTTGCTGCATGGCTTCCACTGCTCCAGAATTTGTGGGGAGTTCTTTTTACAGGTAATTTTTGGGCTGTGGATTCAGAGCTGGCATATGTGAGTCTTTCTACTCCACCATCTTAGCTCCTCCCCTTCTGGTCATTTTCTAAAAAGAGTCTCTACCTTGAGTTGACCCCTGAGGACTGGGTCACTGGAGCATCTACTTTTCAAACAATTTTAATTATTTTGAAAGACATGGCATCTCTCCAATACTCCTGTTAAGAAGTTGTTCATCCTTCTCTTTAAAACATGAGTGCCTTTGATGTTCTCTCACAAGGGGTAGCACTCTCCCATCTCTACTCAAGTCCTTTCCAAGTCCTTCATCAGAGTGAGGACTCTGGGGTCTTAAATATTACCCCAGGCTAGCAAAAGTTCATGTAGTTCCTGTCAAGATGAGAAAGCTTCAGGTTAAGGTCCAGAGATGGAAGTGCAGTCCAAAAATCAGCTAGTCAGAGAGGGGACTGATTTTAGGTTTGGCCTTTAGCCAAATGCAGTTTTTTTGTGCTATTTGGTACTTGGGTTTTATTTAGAATGAGAGATTAGACATCCTGTGGACATCACAGCTCATGATGCCTACTGACTGTGGACCAGCTAACCAAAGTACAAGTTCATGGACTTTCTACCACAGCAAGTCTCAGATAAGTTTTACTAAGTTGTAAAAATCCTATGATCTGCTTCAAAATCTCGGATTCACCTGCCATCTGTTCACTTCTGTATTTGGTCAGAACTTGCAAAGAGGAAGTTTTCAGGTAGCACTGAAAAATATTTCCTAACTTAGAAGTATCCAAAAATGAGATGGGAGACCTTGGGAGATAGTGAATTCCTCTTCACCAAAAATTGTCAGGCAAAGCCTGGATGACTGTTTGTCAGCAGTGGTATCAGCGGAGATTCTCAAAGTGTGGTACAGATCCATGAATTTCCCTGAGACCTTTGCAGTGGATCTGTGAAGTGAAAGTTATTTTAGTAATAATTATAAGGTGTTACTTGACTATTAAAATGTTCCCCCATTCCCTTCCAGCTACACATTTATGTGAGCCCAGGTTTTTTTTTTTTAAACTTCAAGCAAAACAACATATTGCAGCAGATTTAAAGTAGAAGCAGATATGAGAATCCAGCTGTCTTCTATTAAGCCAGATATTATGAAGATTTGCAAAAATAAATAAAACAATGGTACTCCTCTCAAATTTTCTATTTTGTTTCGGAAAATAAGTTTTTCTAAATAAAATCACGCTATTTATGTTAACATGTAATAGGTTTTTATTTATATTTAAATTAATTAAATTACAAAATTTAATCAGTTTTGATCTATAATACAGTGAAGATTGATAGTTATTATCCAATAAACAAAATCTCTTTAGGGTCTTCAATAATTTTTAAGAGTGCACAATGATACTGAGACCAAAATGTTTGAGAACCATTGTTATGCAGTGATTAACATGCACATACATGTTAGACTGTGTTTCCTGTGGGGTTCATTGAATTCCTTTCGAGACAGATTCTGTTTCCATACTCAGAAGAGTTTTAGCTGTTCCTCTCTCCAATTTTTTCAGATGTGGAAGGATGGATTTGAAGGGAACACCTCATATTGCTTGCCTGTGTGCTTCCCTTTTCCCCTACCAATGATGGAACTAATTTAGCAGAGAATTAGCTGAAGTCAGTGAATTAAATTGTGACACTCGATAAAACAGTGACATCCCCACAGTCAGTCCATTCAGCCCATTCCACACACCTGTAGGCTTAGAAGGTCTGGGAGTTTAACTTCACCTGTACAGCTACTTCACTAGGAATGGAAGGCAGTGACAAACTTTCTGGGGCTCAATTTCTCCATACACCCCTTTCAGTCAACATATCAAAGCTCTTACTGCCATATTCAAAGGAGAAAGGAATCAAATATTAGTTTAATGGAAATAGTAATGGCCCTAGGATCAGAAATCCTGGGTTCAAACCCTACCTTGGATTTTTTTTTAATCTACAACATTACTCTATAAGACACTTCAGTACCCTACGTTTTATTTTTTCATTGTAAAATAAAGGAATTGTACTAAATGGCCTCTAGGTTCCCTTCCAATACAGCATGATTCCCATGATCTCTTGGAAACTCAAAACATCAGTGAATCTGTTTGTTTCAGGGTGTTACTCCTTAATGCTTTGCTCCAGTTAGATCTGAGTCCTGCTAAACTTTTCTATCTTGCTAGATTCTTATCCAAGCTCTAGACTTACTAGGTAGAAGCAACATCAGGCTGAAAATTACTTTAAATTGGGATATATTACCTGATTTCTTTGAGCCCCTATTTATCACATTGTAAATAGAGATAATAAGGTACTCCTCATTTTTCATGGATATTATTAGGAGAGTTCTTAGTAAATCTTAATATGTAATAAGAATAAAAACCCTGGACATTATTAGTATTTTTAAAGATATACTTATTAAATATTTGAAAGTTGCTCCCAATAATTCAGTACTCTGAAGGACAAATACATTGTCCCGGAATAAGTAAAATAATATAGAGGTCATGAAGTTGACCCAATGTGACTTTTATGAAGTATATATGTCCTTAGCCTCCATCATAATAAGAAATGCTTAGGAAATAAAATCAAGTGAAATCTCCATCATTAAGAAGACCTATTAGACTCAAAATGAAGTTAATACTCCCTAATGTGCAGCTCCAAACAACCAAGCAACAAGATCCACAAGGAGGAGGCTGGAAATTCCATGTGACATTGGGGATAATTAACTCTGGCTGGAACTCAGCCCATAGTTTAAAATCAAACCTTTAATTTCACATTAAGGTGATGATTTGAACTTGATTTATCCTAGTATTTATGCTAATTGTTTTTGAACTAAAAAAAAAAAGACAAAGGATACTCAGAGTCCACAGCAACAGAATCCAATTGGCAGTGTTTATTATGTAACAAAAAATGGTTTAATATTCAAATTTCTCACTGTGGTTAGCTGCCACTAAATTCTTAATTACTGAATTTTTAACAAGTAGATTGTCTTCAGAACATTTCTCTCTGCTGACAAGGGGAACAGAGGCAAGAATGCCTAGATAAATACCCTTTCTGCCCAAATTGAGACCTTGCTTTCTTCCCCTCCCAATTCATGTGGTATACTTCAGGTTTTCTTGTCTAAAGATAAAATCATTTCCATATTTGGTGGAAAGACCAACTGTGTCATCATTCAATGATATGCCTCCGCCATGCCATGACTCAAGGGATGAATTTCTTGAGCTGTTGTGATTTGATCAAAGAAACTCAGATTATGATGATACATTTTTCTTGCATTGTGAGGCAAGTCCCCTGACAACAGACATGGTTGGCCTTCTCCCTTGCCCTTGAAGTCTACTCATTTAGGTATGATCTGATAGTACTTTGGTAATTCTGGTTTAGGCTCAGGCACCCTCAACTCACATCTACATGGCCAGAGGCCTAAGAGGACTTGAATAGAGGAAATGGAAATCAGTAATCTTAATTATTTGGTGAAATGGGACTCAACATTAACATAACGATGTGTAGTGAGAACATTGTAGAGGGTGATGATGAAGCCCAACTAGCTATATCAGATGAGGTAAGGGATAGTGCCCAAGAGCAGAACTGTAATTTTAAAAGCTATTTTGTGTTTCCTGTAGTATCTTTGTAACCTTGGCAATCCCTCCTTCTCTTCAGCCTTCTCATACTAGAAGATTCCTCTTCCTCTGTAGCCTTTTCAGCCTAGAATTAAGGCTCCTCACATGAAGCCTTCTCATCATAAGCTTGCCTTTGGGACCGCCTACATCCTCCCATTGGTGATTTTTTTCCTTGACTTCCATTCTGAGGAAGTATCCAAGCCAACCCCATTTGCTGAACAACCCACACTTCACAACATCCCTCTTTTTAGCTCCTTTTTGTGTGCTCTTTCACCATCACAAAATAAATTCCTTGAAAACAGTTTAGATAGATAGATAGATAGATAGATAGGATAGATAGATAGATAGATAGATAGATAGAAAGATATAGAGGTAGGTATAGATATAGATAGATATATAGATATAGATAGGTGTGTATTTGTATACACATATATGTATTATGCATGTGCATATATGCATATGTGTGCACATATATACGTGTGTATGTGTTCATATATGTATATTCATGTATATGTGTATGCACATATATGTATATATACCCACACATGTGTGTATAATATGTGTAGGTGCATGTGTGTATGTATGTGTGTATGCATATGTGTGTGTGTATATTTCCAGGGTTTAACACAGTACGTGTTAGGAGATTAATAAATGCTTTATCTGCCTTTTCATCAAGTTTACAGCCCCCAAAAGGGCCCTCTAAATTGACCTTTGGGTAACTAGTCTGTTTGATTCTTCAGAGTATGACATTCCATGTGCCACACATGGCATCCCTGGAGGAATAGTATTGCTTATAGATAGGTCTAAGTTTCCAGGTGAAATTGATGGTTACAATACAGTTTTCCAAAAGGAAGCTGTCAGATTTTCTTCCTCTTATTTAATTCTTAACCTAGTTGACTGTTCATCCATGATACCTGTCTATTTATATCTATCTATATATCTATCTGGGAATGGGAGAGTAGAGGGAAGGGGAAAGGAGATTTGAGGAGAGAGAGTGAAAGAGCATTGAGAGAGCAATTAGCACTCTGGCTTGTCCATTCAAGTGTCTATCACAGTCAGCACTGTATTCATGCTTTTATATATATTATATTTTTTTATTTACCACACATTTATCCTTTTCCTCTCGTTATGTCACAAAGTGGGGAGGATGGGTGGGAATGAACAAAAACCTTGTAACAATTATGCTATTAAAGTAAAACAAATCTCTAGATCATACAGATCCAAAAACAGTGTCTCGTTGTGCCTCTTGTATCCGTCACCTCAGAGGTTAAGTTGGCTGCTCCATTACTTGGTCTCTGAAATCAGAGTAGGTTATTGCAACGATTAAAGATCTTAAGGCTTGTGAAATGTTGGTTGTGTTAATTTCATAATGTTGCTTGTATAGATAATGTTCTATATCTGCTCATTGCAGAAATTGCCCAAATTCATGCAAGTCTTTCCAGATTTCTCTACCACCATCCTTTTGGCATCTTGTGGCATATTAGTATTTCAGTGTATGCATGATTTGTCCATCTAATCCTCTAATTAGTGGACACCTCCTTAGCCTCCAATTCTTTGCTATCACAGAAAAAACTGCTGGAAATAATTTTGTGCCTAGAAGTTCATTTTCTCTTTCTTTGATAGCTTTAGGCTATATGTCTGGTAGTCGTATTGTGGTAATATATATTATAAGTATGTACAGTGAATTTGGGAGTTAAGAGGAACAGAATTTAAATCTGTCTTCAGAAACTTGCTAGGTGTGTGTCCTTAGATGAGGTACTCAACCCCTATTTGCCTCAGTTCCTCAACTATATGATAACACACCGGAGAATCAAATGGCAAGCTTCTCCAGTATCTTTGCGAAGAAGAGCCCATGGACAAAGTCCGTGAGGTCATAGAGAATCAGACATGACTAACGACTAAACAGCAACATAATCTAGTGCATTGTGATTTTCCTTTTGTGGGTCTCCCTGTGTGGGAATAAACAGCTACAATGTACAACTGAAAAGGAGGCATAAAGGGAAGATGCATGATAAGAGACGTGTGGGTCAAAGGTCGCCCTCCTCTTTCGTCTGCTCCATTTTTTCCCTTTGTGGTCATAGTACTACTAAATCTACAGGCAGCGTAGGAAAAGGGATGATACCTGTGATTTCCTGGGATTAAGGAACTCCTGGTGAGGAATGTCATCTACCAGTGAGGGTTAGGGTTACACATAAGAACTTCCCTTCCAATTCATAGGCCAGGATAATATGGAATTTAATAGGCAAAGCATTTTGGAAATATAGAGGCATTGCTCCTATAATTCCAAACTCACTACCCTTCACTACAAGTTTCATTGGCACAACCACTAGATTTTCTTATACTCCCACACTATGATTTTCAGACCTGAACTTGAAGGTATTATCAGTATCTTCGGTAGTTCGCATTCGAAGAAAGCACATTTGGATGAAAATTGAATACTTTAGCCAAAAAGCTGTGTATTCTGTCTCTGAAACATGGGGAAACATATGGAGCTGGCAGACCTTTTCTGCTGCCACATGATCACTATAGAGATACCACCTTCCCTCAATGCAATTGTTGACCTTGGGCTGGGCAGGGCACTTTATTTATCTACTCAATATGAATATCAAGGTCAGTAGTTAACTCTCCAGGAGATTTGTTGTTGCAATGGATACATATTTCATATGTATAAACAAATTTGCAAAGGATAAAAATATACCCTTTATGTGAAAATGTATTTCTTTTAAATCACCCTGTCAGTCCTCATGAACGTAACTAAGGTACAGAGGAGGTTTGAAACGCTTGTGTGTCTACTTCTTGAGAAAGGCTTGTTGGAAGAATAGCAGTAGTTTACTTGCAAGGGATATAGACTCAAAATACCTTTGAGAACTGGAAGCTAACTTAAAGTGTAGTTCAGCTCGATATTTTACAGAGGGAAATGAGGGCCAGAGATAAGCAGGGACTTGCCCAAAGCCACACAAACAGAAGGAGGCAGAGCCAAGATTTCGATGTGGATTCCCTCTAGGGGTCCTCCAAGTGTAACTTTTTTTTTTTTTATATTAGATGGAATATGATCAGTTGGTTCATGGAATTAATCTTGAATATATTCTATCCTGCTTATACAAAACCTCACATTGAAGTTCTGCTCCTTACACTATTTTGGTTATGTCCAAATAACAACAGGATGCCTATGGGAAGAAGCAAAGACTTTTATTATCCAAATGTTTCCCTTTCCCACCCCCTCGGTGGATTTGGTCTTTCAGATGTTCTCCAAGTCCTGGATACTTGACCTGTTTAACTTTGGTAGAGATCCAAGGTCATGGGAATGGTCAATATACCAGAGACCTGAAAAGACACCTCAAAACTCATGGCTATGATACTCTTCTAACTAAATGGATTCCCCAAACCCAGAATTCCAGAAATTTCCAGAATCCACAGAGATAGGGGAAAATCTAAATTGTCAGAATCATGTAGAGTAAATATTTTGACAGTCAATTTGTTTTCCTCAATAGTCCTATTGATACTTCAGTATGGTTTGGGCACGTTGATGGAATTACAGGAACATGTGAGCAAAAGGTTAAAAATAAAGATTTTAGTGAAATGCAGGAAAATGTTACTTCCTCCTTCACAACCCCCCTTTCTATCACTTTCTTTCATCCTCCTTCACCCCTTCTACTTTCTCCTCATCCTCCCACATTTATCTGCTCTCCTTTTTTTCTCCTCTTTTTCTTCATCTTCCACCCGATTCTCTCTCTCACACTTCTCTTTTCCTCCTCCTTACTAGAAATCAGAGCATGACATTTGAAAGCACAGCATATCTGGAGACAGAAAGAGTGTCCAGTTGTTAACTCTTCAATTAATTCCTGATGTGATTATGCTCATGGTCCTTAGCCTCATCAAGTTTCACATTCCGCATCTGTAAAATTATAAGAGAGTCCCTGCTTTACTTTCCTCTCAAAGATGCTCCAAGGATACAATGAACAGTGTCTGTAAGAACCTCTTAGATTATACGACACAATTCATTGTTGGATGTCAAAGCATTGAGTGTTTGTCTTTTTAACCCCAGATGAATCAACCTCAGAACTTTTCACACAGTAGGGATGAAGTAAATATTTCTGAGTTGAATTGTCCTGATACCATCACTCATTCACTCTCTGGGGTTTCAGAAGCCACTCACATGTCATTTTATTGTGACAAAGAGGGCTGACTCATTTCACTTGTACCTTTTTGACCTTTCATCCCCATTTTCATGACTGTAGTCATTTCTACTTTGCCTGAAAGATTCGGTGGGAATTGTCCAAATGGAAAGCCTTGGCTTCATTGCTTTTTAAAACCATCGAGTGAGTGGCCACCCAGCTGATAGAATGTGGCATGATTACCTCACTCGCTCATAAATAGTAGATATCACATAAAAGAAGAGTTAATTTAATGCCTTAGCTGCAGACTTATTCCTGCTTCCCTCTTTCTTATTCCATTTCATAATGTTTCCACTTCATCCTTCACTGATCTTCTGTGCATGGTGGAAAATCTTTTCAGAAATGTGTTTAGCATCTCTTGATACATATATCTATTTCAATTTTCTCGTTGTTCCTCTAATATCCTTTCTATCTCTCTGACTATTTTTCATTATTTGTCTCTGCCATCTATTTCATCTGGCTCTGAATTTTTAATATCCTTTTTGTCTCCACCATTTCTATATATTCCTGCTGGTCATCCTTGTGTCTTCATTTAATACTTCACTGTATGCTAACTCAGGCATCGTGAATCTAACTAGTACTGAGACCTGGTTCCTCTCAAGGTTCTTTGAAATGCTGTCATTTATATGAGGGACCAGAAGGTCAGTGGTCAGGATATTTGTGGGGTTTTTGACATATCTGTTTCTTCTTAGATTTCAGAGTACTGTTGTTTTTGCTTCTGGTTTCCTATCCTTTTCCTCAAATCAGAAAGGCACAGGGTCAGGAAAGGCTTCAGAGATCATGGAGTCAAGCCGATAGCCATTCAGAAAGCCACTCTACAGCCCAATCAACCAATCGTTTAGCAAGAATTTATTAAGTACCTATTGGGCTAGGCACTGTACTTGCTGCTGAGGACACAAGTACAGAAAATGAAACAGTCCCCTTCATGCAAGGAGATTACATAAAGACAAATGGTAGCAAGAGCCAACTTAAAGATTTCTAATAATTCAGATATCTTCACTCCCTGCTGTAGCCCGATTTAACTCTGGGGAAGCTTTAATGGTTAGAAAGTCTTCCTTATAGCAATCTTGATCCTGTTTTATTTGCACCCACATCCTACTTCAGTCCCTCCCCATTACTGTTAGTTCTGCATCTATGACCCAGTAGACTTTAGGCAGGCTCCTTTATGTAGGCATCTCTTAGAATATGAAAGAAAAAGGACCATCCTCTCCTCCCCTCCTCAGCTTTCTCTCTTTCAGACTAATCATCCCTATTGCTTCCAAATGATCTTTATATGGCACTGGTATCTGATGCTTTAACCTTTCCTTGAAGTCTACTTCTCCCCAGCTTATCAAAATTCTACCTAATCTGTAGTGCCAAGAATGAACCACAAAATTATGGATGAGGTTTGAGCAGAGAAGAAAACAGAGGGACTGCCATCAAAGTATGCCACTCTACTATCATGACTATCACCCTGAGACAGCTGGATAGAGCAGTGGACAGAGACCTGGGCTTGGATTCAGAAAGAGGAGTTGAACTTACTAGTCATGTGACCCTGGGCAAGTGCCCTAACCTCTCTCAGCCCAATTGTCCTTATCTCTAAAATGGGGGAAAAAATAGGCTTTAACTCACAAGGTTGCTTTGATGATCAAAATAAATAGTGTACATAAAATAATTTGGAATTTTAAAGCATTATATAAATTAATAGCGACAACACTAATGTTCTCCTTATTCGTGGAAGTTATATTTCTCTAAATGCAAATTAATTAATAATGTTGTTTGCCTGTCCATAGTACGCTATCCCATCACATTGAGCTTCTTTCTGACCCTAAGCTTCCATTTTGGATTGGGAAAGATGTGTGCATGTACACATATGTATACACACACACATGCACATACATGCATGTATATACATGTACATAGGTACATGCATACACATACACATGTGTGATACATGTACATATACATACATGGAATGCATTATTTGGTGATCTCAAACATCCAGAAAATAACAGAGAAATACAAAGTACCAGCAACTTTCCATGTCCCTGTCTAATTCATTTCCCCTTTCCAGGCTGTAGTTTCATCTATAAAGCTGCAGCCTTCAGGCCATATGTGGTCCTCTAGGTCCTCATATGCGGCCCTTTGACTGAATGCAAGTTTTACAGAACAAATCCTTTTATCAAGGGGAATTATTCTGTTAAGTTTGGCTTCAGTCAAAGGCCTACGCCTGAGGACCTAGAGGGCCACATGTGGCCTCGAAGCTGCAGATTCTCCACCCCTGGACTAGACTATGATCTTAGAAGGCCCTTTAAGCTCCTCTCTATGAATCTCTCTCTCTCTCTCTGTCTCTCTCTCTGTCTCTCTCTCTCTCCATTATATACACACACACAAACACACACACACACACACATATAAAGCAACATAAGGAAAAGGTCTTGTTAGTAGTCAATTAAGATGCAATGTTGCTTTATCAAAATTAATATATTTTCTTTTCAAAGAATACTCCTCAATCTTTAATTCAGGACTTGTTTACTCTTATTTTACACATAGTTTTAAGAAGTTCAACTTTCTAGCTTCCCATACTATGATGTGTTAAATGTAATTATTCAATAAAATGAGTATTTATGAAGTGTCTGATATGCATGTTAGTGTGCTAGAAAGTAGAATATAATGAAGAAAATAAGTCTCTGTCCCCAGCAGGCTTATATATTAATTGGGGCATAAAATGAATCAGCATATGTGTAGTAATTCAAAGTTCAAGAAGATTAAGAAAGTGCTAACAAGGAAGGTTAATGAGGGAAATCTTCCTGCAGATGACATGTGAACTGAGCCTTACAGAAAACTTGTCATTCTAAGAGTCAGGGGTGAGGAAGAACAACATTCCAGGCCTTGGAGAAGCCTTGTGAAGTTATGGCAACAGGAGATAGAGCAACTTAGAAAAGCATGCTGGGGGCAAGAAAAGTGGCAGTAATGAAATGTGACAGCTGACAGCATCATGGGAAGAGGAACTGAAAGAGAGAACAGAAGTAGCCCAGTGGAGTGGGGCCATTCAGTGCAGGTGCAAAGAGCCCTATGTACCTCCCGATGTATGACTGAGAAGGCAAGCAATCTTCTCCATCGTGATCCCCACAGCCAACATTTAGATCATGCTCTGTTTCTTCACTCCAAGACAACTGCATATTCCTACTGCCTGGTTGTCCTATCTTCAGTTTCTTGCCTCCTCCAAATATGCTCCACATAGCCATCAGAACGATCTTCCCACTACACTGATTCAGTCTCTTCCACCTTCTTCTCAATTTAACATTACACACCAGGTAATTCATAAACTTGCCATTCTGACATCCAAGACCCTGCAAACCTGATCTCTAAATAAGTTAACTTAAGTAACTTACTCAAGATTATCATAGTGCTAGTAAGTGGCAGAGGTGGAATTTGAACCCAGAACTCCTGCCTCCATTTGAGAGTTTCCACATTGCATCTCTGAAGTTTCTTGCCTGGATCTGTCTCTTACATAGATCTTATTCTCCTATATACCATAAGCATGTATTCTTGTCCCACACCAATTATTGCTATAAGCTTCATGAGAGTGAAGTCTATGCCTTGTAGATCTTTGACTCTTTGATCAGGACCACCAAGCCTCCGTCTATTGTTCTCTCATCCTCTGAGATTTCCTCCAACCTGTCTAGCTTTCCACCATTCCCTCATCACATTCGAGCATATAGGGGAGCTATTGTACCTAAAGATCTTTCAGCTCAGTTCTAGCCTCCTCATATTGTGTTTCTTTAAGTAAGTCACTCTTTAACCTCTCTGATCCTTAGTTAGCTTTTCTGTAAAACTGGGGGATTGTATTAATATTCTCTGAAGTCCCTTATAGCTCTAAATCTATGATCCTATGTTGTTTATAATTAATTAATTATGTTTTGGTTTTCAACATTCACTTTCACAGGATTTTGAGTTCCAAATTTTTTCCCATTTCTCCCCTCCACCACCCCAAGATAGTGAGCATTCCGACTATCCCTTCCCCCAATCTGTCCTCTCTTCTATTTCCCTCATCTCTTATTTTCTTCTAGGGCAAGATAGATTTCTATACCCCATTGCTTGTATGTCCTATTTCCAAGTTGCACATCAAAACAATTTTTAACATTCATTTTAAAACTTTGAGTTCCAACTTTTCTCTCTTCCTCCCTACCCCCACCCCCATTGAGAAGGAAAGCAATATGATATAGGTTATACATATGTAGTTATGCAAAAGACTTCCATAACAGTCATGTTATGAAAGACCAACTATATTTTCCTCCATCCTATCCTGCCCCCCTTTATTCTATTCTCTCTTTTGACCCTATCCTTCCTCAAAAGTGTTTACTTGTAATTATCCCCTCCTTCCATTTTCCCTCCCTTCTATGACACTACCACTTATTCACTTCCCCCCTATTTTCTTGTAGGGCAAGCTACATTTTCATACCAAATTGAGTGTACATGTTATTCCTGCCTTAAGCAAAATTCAGTAAGAGTAAGTTTCACTCTTTCCTGCTTGCCTCTCCCTTCTTCCACTCCATGTAAAAGCTATTTTCTTGCCTCTTTAATGTGAGATAATTTACTCCATTCTGTTTCTCTCTTTCTCCTTCTCCCAATACATTCCTCTCTCAGTCCTTCATTTTATTATTTTTTTTAGATATCATGCCTTCATATTGAAATCACCCCATGCCCTCTGTCTTATATATGTAAAATACTTCCTATGCCAATACTGAGAAAAGTCTCAAAGGTTACAAATAATTATCTTTCCATACAGGAATGTAAACAGTTCAACTTTAGTAAGTCCCTTATGATTTCTCTTTCCTGTTTACCTCTCTAGCTTTCTCTTGATTCTTGTGTTTGAAGGTAAAATTTTCTATTCAACTCTTTTTTTCATCAAGGATACTTGAAAGTATTCTATTATATTGAAAAACCATTTTTTCCCCAGAAGTATTACATGCAGTTTTTCTTGGTAAGTAATTCTTGGTTTTAAACCTAGATCCTTTGAACTCTGGAATATTATATTCCAAGCCCCGTGACCCCTTAAGGTAGATTTTCTGTTATCCTGATTGTGTTTCCACAATACTTGAATTGTTTCTTTCTAGATGCTTGAAATATTTTTTTTCTTGACCTGAGACCTCTGGAATTTGGCTACAATATTCCTAAGAATTTTCTTTTGGGGATCTCTTTCAGGAAGCAGTCAGTGGATTCTTTTGATATCTATTTTACCCTCTGGTACTAGAATATCAGGGAAGTTTCCTTGATAATTTCTTCAAAGAAGATATCTAGGCTCTTTTTTTGATCATGGCTTTCAGGTAGTCTAATAATTTTTAAATTGTCTCTCATGGATCTATTTTCCAGGTCAGTTGTTTTTCCAGTGAGATATTTCACTTTATCTTCTATTTTTTCATTGTTTTGGTTTTGCTTTATAATTTCTTGATTTTTCATGAAGCCATTAGATTCTATCTGCTCCATTCTATTTTTTTAAGAAATCATTTTTCTTCAGTGAGCTTTTGGACATCCTTTTCCATTTGGCTAATTCTGCTTTTTAAGGGATTCCCCTCATTGGCCTTTTGGATTTCTTTGGCCACTTGAGTTAGTCTATTTTTAAGGTGTTATTTTATTCAGTATTTTTTGGGTCCCCTTTAGCAAGCCGCTAACTTATTTTTCATGATTTTCTTGCATCACTATCATTTCTCTTCCCAGCTTTTCCTGTACTTCTCTTACTTGATTTTCAAAATCCTTTTTGAGTCCTCCCATGATCTGAGAGCAATTAATATTTTTCTTGGAGGCATTGGATGTAGGAGTTTTGACTTTGTTGTCTTCTCTTTGTATGTTTTTATCATCCATGTCACCAAAGTAAGATTCTATAATCTGATTTCTTTTCCAGTTTTTGCTAATTTCCCCAGTCATTTACTTGACTTTTGAGCTTTCTGTAAAGATATCTCCCTGCTTCCAATGGGAGAGGGGGAGTGCACTCAATCCCTCTGTGGGCCTAGAGCTCCAGAAGCAGCTGCTGTCACTGCCACTTCCCCTGATGGTACTGTGGCTGCCTTGGGCTCCTCCACCCTCTCTATAGCCCTGCGGTTGGGGCTAGAATTTGCTACTCTCTCATACAGGTAAAACAAGTTTGTTTGTTTTTTTCATTGACTCTTTCCAAAGTGTCCTTAATTTTGTCCCCAAGAAGTCTGGAAACTGACACAGGTACCATTGATTCAGTCCCCTGAGGCTTGTTCAGATCCCCTCTGTGCCTGTGTGGCCCAAGTTGGACTGCACTCTACTTCTAGCAATGGGCACTTCCTGTCAATCTTCCAGGATGTCTTAGGTTGGAGATTTACTTCACTATGTCATTCTGTGAGTTCTACAGCTCCAAAATTTGTTTAGTCACTTTTATAGGTATTTGGTGGGGTTTCAGGGAGAGTTCAAGAAAGTCCTTGATTTTATGCTATCTTGGCTCCACCCCCAGTCGATGCTATATTATTAAATGTCCAGGCTCATTCATGTTTCCTGCACCATTCTGCTCTGGAGAACTCAGAGAAGGCAAACATTATCAATATAGGATTATTTCCAAGTGTACCATGCCTGTAATTTATCATGGTAAATGTAGGATGGGGCCAGGTTTAAAACAAATGACATCTTCTAGGCTAGCAATGAAAGCAATACAAGCTTTTATTTATATGTTGCATCAACCATATTTTTTGGGTGAATGACTGATGTTCTGACTGATACCACTATGTTCCCTCTGACACCCAAGGTCATGTGGAACTTCGTACACAAGAGGCAATTAGGGAGCATAATCTGATACAATAGATTCCTCAGTCTAATATTTGTTCTAACCTGAAGAAAACTCAAAAAATAATGGAAAGGGAAAATGGTTTAGAGCCAGAATGTTTGAATCACATTGAAGGCTCTGCTTCTTGCTGGTCTTGTTATTTCCTACTTCTTAGCTCAAGTTTCTTCTTCTGGAATATCAAGGGGTTTGATCATTGTTGAGGTTTTTCCCCAGCCCTAAATCCTATTTCATTTGATCTACATCATGTGATGGAGCCTTTTTAACCAAGGCTGCTCTTAATCTTCTGTTATTTTTCAGCTTTTGCCGGGGGGTGGGGAAAGGGGTGACACTCAAGTACTATAAACATGAAGCCCCTACAAAGCCCTCCTGCCCTCCATAGCCCATGTAGGACAGAGTTCATATGCTTTATCTGGCCCAATGACAAATATTCCAATATTGTTGCAGTAATCACTCTCAAAAACACCTTTAATTGCTGGGTTCAGAGGCCAGACTGCAGTGCTGCAGAGAAATCCATCAATAATAGAATTTTAGCCAGACTTTATTCTAATCAACAAATGTCCAGGACAAACAAATGGCACAATGTAATTTCTAATCTTATTGTAAGTTACTAAGTTACCTCACCCTAAAAGAGTAACTGCAAAGACCTTGACCCTTTGAGTCAAGACTCAAAACAAAGTCAAGCGCAAGTCATGTCATCATTTCTCTGATGGCATGATCTTCCTTGTCAACGAAGGAGGAATACAAGTTACTAAAAGCTGTGATTTAGCAAAGTTATTCCAAGCAGGTCCACACTGAGAAGGTAGATGGTTTCTCCCTGCTCATAAAGGTATTTATCAGGAACATCATAGTGGGATGTGGGGAGATAAAAAGGGAATTCTCAGTTCCTCCAAGGAGAGGAGTTTACTCCTCTCCTGGCCTGTGCTCTGATCTGTGAGCAGGATTCCCTCTCCAGAGCCTCCATCAGCTCCACCATGCCAGCCAGCACTCCTCCTCATCCCAGAGCCCCCATTCAGGGCTGAGATCCAGATTAGCTGCTCAATTCCCCAGGATCTTTAGGCCAGGGCTCCAACAATGGAAGCTGCTGCTGCCTCAGGCTGGGGGTAGACTAGTGTGTTCTCTTCTTACCCAGGTGTAAGAGCTTTCTCACTGACCTTTAAAGCGTCCTTTGACATTTGTGAGTTGAGGAATCTGGGACCTGCAAGTGCTGCTGATGGTGCCTTGAAGCCTGCTCCAGTCCTGTCCTTGCCAGGGTGTGGCCAAAGCTGGGCTACACTCCACTCTGTGCTGGTGTGATAGACCTTTCCTGTCAGCCTTCCAGGCTGCCTTGGGCTGGAAATCTCTTTCACTCTGTCATTTCATTCTGATGCTCTAGAATTTGGTTAGACTCATTTTTACAGGTATTTTATGGACTGTGGGAGGAGAGCTTCTAGAGGTACATCCTTCTGCTCCTCTATCTTGGCTACTCAATTCAAAATATTCTCAAGTTGCTATTATACTCTAACTTAGCAGTGGCCTTGGGGGTGTATCTCTCTGTTTGTCAAAGTGATTAAATGTTTGCTTTTTGGTGTTGTTCCCGGACTCCTTCAAATTTCTTTCTTGTGATGACTTTAAAATTATTTAGGCTTTTCTTAGAAATAGCAATAATCAGAGTCATTATCTTTATTTTTATCTCTTTCCTGTTTTCCACCTCTAAGAATTTATTTGAATAGGTCAGGCTACAGCTGTTGTAATTGTATTGATCTTTTTCTCATCTTTATCTGTTTATTTCACAAATTTTCTGTTGATTTAAACTTTTGCTCTTATTAATCTATTGTTTGCCTTTACACAGACAACTGACTGAAAAATGAACCCCATTTTTATAACTAGTCATTTTCTATCTCTTAAAAAATCTATGCCATTTTAAGATTCTGTTTTCATCTCTTTTCTTGTATATTGTCAATTGTTTCTAGAGGAAAATACACTAGAGGCAGAAGATCAAAGCTGTGTCCATCAATGTTTAACAAATGGCTTTCTCCCAAAAGAATTATTGTTAATGTACTTGTAAGTTTAATCTGCACTGCTAACATTTTCTGTATCACTTTCTTACATCTAGACAGTAAAAAGAAACACAAAAAACAAGCCCTGATTTATAGGGCTTGAGAATTTCTGAGGTATAATTATTGACAATGAAAATTTTAAAACCAGCTATCATAAGATACACACATATGTGTGACATATGTGTATGTGACATATATATGTATATATACATATATATATATATATATATATAGAGAGAGAGAGAGAGAGAGAGAGAGAGAGAGAAGCAGAGAGCAAGAGAGGGAGAGAGAGAGATTTATTTTGGAAAACATTTTTAAGTTCACAGAATTCCTATCCTTTTGCATTTGGGACAAATGATGTATTGGCTGCATTTTTGTAGCATTTTTGGCTTCCATTCATGTTTAGATAAGATGACCAAGAGTGACACAAAAAGAAGCTAACTGATTACTCCTTCATTTGCCTAAGAAGAATCTTTGAGCCATCCTTCCATTGTTGCCAGAAAAGGCTTCCTCCTCCCAGGAGTGGGGAGGTGATTTCAGACTAGAAAGGGAATTCAATTTTTCTTTGTTGAGTGAAATTGTACTGGACATTCAATGATTTTTGAATCCATCCCTGCTGTTTCTGGGGAGAAAATTCTCATTAGCAGAAAACATCTATTGAGCACACAAAGACATTTAACCATGGTCCATGTGTCCAATGCCAAGCCTGTGTCTCCAACTTGTAACCTCAGAGTGCTGGAACAGGCTCATGTTAGCCAGACACTTATGACTTTCCACTTTTTGCAATAAGTCTCATTTGCTCTCCTTCATGTTTCCTTTTCTTGTTCTTCTCAAGTCTTCATCTTCTTCCTTTGTTTTGTGTATATGTGTAAGTATGTGTAGGAAGGGGAATGGGAGAAAGCTGTCATTAACTGAATTTTATATTCAAGGTCTCCCAGTTCATAGCAGTGATAAGGAGACATATTTGGTACAAAGAGAAAAACAACAGCAGTGTTTCTGATGATCAGAGTGGTGAATATTCTCAGAATTCATTTCAAGTGAACAATTATGGAATCAATCAATTAATCAGAAAGGATTTATTAAGTGCATCTTTCATGTGCCTCTATACAACTTGCTCTTTTCCAAACATACCACAATCCAGTTGATTCACTGCCTTTGTGTTTCCTCACAAATGCTACTCCATCTCTAGTCTCCTTGCCTTTGCATTGCCTCTCTTCTTATGACTCATTTGCTCTCCCTTCTCCTCTTTACCTTCCTTCAAGACTATCCTAATGCATAGTTAGATTTTAGGAGTTCATAAACTGAAATGGTTAAAACATCTTTTTCAGTATATTGCTTTTCTTTGGAATACTATGTATTTTATATTATTTATTGAAAAGGGGAAGTTAGGTGGTGCAGTGGATAGAACACCAATGCAGGAGTCAGGATGATCTGAGTTCAAATCTCACCTCAGACACTTGATACCCATTAGTTCTGTGACCTTGGGCAAGTCACTTAACCCCAATTGCCTCATCCTAAGTCATCTCAAGTCATCCTGATGAATATCTGGTCATTGGATCCAAATGACTCTGGGGGAGAAGTGAAGCTGGTGAGCCCTCCCTCATTCAAAACAAAGTCAAGTGAAAGTCATGTCATCATTTCTCTGATGGCATGGTCTTCTTCAGCAATGAAGGACAAACACACACATTCATTGAAAAACATTGTTCTGAGAAGGGGGTCTAGAAAGTTTATCAGACAGCCCATGGGGTTCATGATACAGAGAAGATGAAGAACCCTTGAGTTAGAGTCCCTCACCCCCCTCGTGGTTATATTTTGCATGTACATAGACATATCCCTCATTGGAATTAAATAAGTTTAGGGCAAAGACTGGTTCATTTCTTCTGGCTATATCCCAAGGACCTCCAATGATTCCTGACATACAGTAGGCAATTCTAAGATACTTTCAGATTGACTGAGTATCTGATTAATGATGACATCTCATGTCCCACCAAGCAGATTGATAAGGAAACACTAAATAATGATTTTCCCTGTAGGGAGAGACAAAACATATTGGGGCTGAAGGTGGAGGTAAGGAAGGCACAGTGATATTTGAGAAAGAGCATTGACTTTGAGTTCAGTCTTAGGCTCAAATCTCAGCTCTGACATTTACAAGTTTTATGATCTTGGGAAAATCTCACTCCGTCTTTGGGCTTCATTATCTTATTTGTAAAAGATCAGTCAGACTAGAATACCTTGTAGTTCTCATCTCATGGTAACCCTTATGATCTTGAATCTGTAAAATGTAGATGACAGCCTTGTACCCCAACCCTCCCAGAGCCTTTTCAGGCACCTTTCTGGGAAAATTTGGCAAGGACTAATTGTCTGTTAAGTTGGTATTCTGTAAAATTTAACATGATATAGAAAAAATGATCTAACATGAGCTATTGGATATGGTATGCTCAGACAAGGATGCCTATGCCCTATTCTTCCCTAATTACCACAGCACTTTGCACAAGACACATGCCAAGCACATATTTTCTTTCTTTGGTGGGGGAGAGTAGAGGGAAAGGAGCAATCAGGATTAAGTGACTTGCCCCGGGTGACACAGCTAATAAGTGACTTGGGCTGAATTTGAACTCAGGTCCTCCTGACTATAGGACCAGTGCTTTATCCACTGTACCACCTAGCTGCCCTGAACACAAGTAATGCATAACAATACCCACTTCTCTTGATGGCTGTTGTGTTTGTCCTTTACTCTCTAAGAGGACCATGGCATCAAGATGATGACATTACTCGCAGTTGACTTTGATTTGAGTGAGGGAGGGATGTGCAAAGTCACCAGCCTCACTTTCTTCTCCTGAGCCATCTGAATCCAGTGGCCAGATATATATCAGGATGACTGGAGATGGTCCAGGACCCACTTCTCTAGAACATTAACAATATTCAAGCTTCCTTCTTCACAAAAAGCCCAGTGAGGTCCCTGGTATAAATATGAACCTGTTTTATCACAAAGGAAATTGGGTCTCTCAGGTAACATGACTATGGGGTTTTGAGACTAGTTGTTTAGTACTAGAATGATCTAAGAAATCATCTTATCCATATTCCTTGAACAGAGAAGGAAACTGAGGCTCAGAAGAAGACTAGCCCATGGTCACACAAATATCAGGTGTTAAGGTGAGGATATAGAGCAGATCCAGGGTTTCTATCTCACAGTCTGGGACCCAATCCACTACACAAGAGCTGATGTCTCTTAGAAATATTTGGTCTTCAGGCTACAGGCTATGTCCCATTCTGAGGAATGCAAATTTGTTAATTTTCCTCACTGAGGCCCAAGAGATGCTCAATAACAAGTCTTATGTCAGAATGAGCTCCAGAAGTTCAACTAGATGTGAAACGCCATATCAAGCATAATATGGGCTTTTGTCATGTAGGGTAAAAGCAGTGGGATTCTGCAGGAGAGGCCACCACCAGAGGAGAGCAAAGGTTGTGAAGGGCCTAGGGATCCAAATTTAGGCAATCTTTCATTTCCAGTTACCTCTGTCTCATGAGCAACATCTCAACACTGGAGGTATATGATAGTTGGGTGTAGTCATGTTTTTTTTGGAAGGGATGCATGATCCCTATAAGATGGCATGCAGTATGGGAAGTCTCAGTGCCCTGAAGCATGGGAACCCCCCTCAGGAGGAGGTCTACTCCTCAGAGACTGGCAGCCTGTGGAAAATCTCTAGTTGCTCCATCATACTTACAAACCTGAATCAACCTTTATGCATCATGGGATACTAAAGGAAGGGAATGAACCAGAGGAAGACGTTGAATTTGCTAGAAGTTGAATTGGTCAGTTAAATAAAGAAGCCACTCACTGGTGACCTGGGCCAAGAGCAGCTGGGAAAACTGGTCAGTTCCTACAGTGTCTGCCTCGTGGATGGGCTTGTCAGGTGACAGAGTACCAAATCCTTCAGGCCTCCAGCCTCTCAGATGGGATGTAGATGGATGCAAGGCATAAAGGTGCCACTCAACTAAAAGAAAACTCTGGGGTTTGAATCTAGTTCTGTCTTCAATGTCATCCTGGAATCCAGGAGGGCCCCAGGGTACCATGCCTCTGCTTGTCCTCCATACAGAACAGAGAGCAGATGTCTTGGTTTAATTTGTACTCTGTGAGTCAGCATTAATAATTCAAGCTTGATTGTGATTTTAAGGGAAAAAAGGACATTCTAATGAAAGAAGCATTTACCTCTTTAGAGTTCTCAACCTCACAAGTCTTGGAGGTAGACAGATCAAGTCTTTGAGAGTTTTCTTTCTGGAAGGTTATTTCCAAAGATATTGGCCACCAACTTTGCATCAGAGCAATAGAAAGATTTTCACATTTCTCTTCTGTGCCTTGACTTTTCTTTTTTTGGTAGTGTATCATAGCCCTGGACCCTTATACTCTGGATTCCATAAATTAAAGATATATAAATAGCCAATGAAGGGCTATTAAGAACTTCATTCTTGTATATGCAACCTCCAGGGATCCTCTTGTGATATAACACTTTTAGGCTTTTCTTTAGTTCCCAGTCTTAGTTTGATATCTTAATAATACTTCTTTTCAGCTGCCACATCATAGCTGAGGATTTTCAGTTCGAAAAAGAAAAGCTCAGAAAATCAGATGCTTATTTTGTTTAAAAAAAGGAAAATAGCTAGACTGGTTTTTGAACTCGCTGGAAGGACAAAGAAATAATAATCCAAATTAAAATAGGCTATCATTTAACACTTTAAATTTACAAAGCACTCTACATACGTTATTTCACTTGAGGCTTGCAATAACCCTGGTGAGTTAGGGACTCTGATAATCCTCATTTTACAAATAAGTAAACATAGGCAGAATTCAAAGTCTTGCTTAGAGTCACACCGTGTCTAATTTATGATTGGAACTCAGGTCTTCCTGACTCCAAGCTCAGAATTCTGTCTCCTATCTTAAGTCAATTACTGTATTTATTTATTCATTGATTCAGTAATTCAACTAGGTCTGGAATATCCCATCTGAGAGATCCCTTATGACACAGGGCCAGACAACTAGAGCTAGATTCGCCCTTCAGACCCAGACTATCAGATCTGCTAGTTCTATTATAGATTGACTAGTACCCACTCATTTCCAAACACTGGTCCTCAGAGAATCATGTGGCCTTAATTGGAGGGATGGCTTTCTGTGCACTGGTCAGGGACACCCATGTCAAAATTTATCCCTATGGGAAAAGAGATAGATACCACCTTCATTGTCTGCCTTGTTTGTCTCTCTCAAACTTACTCAATCTTCTTTTTTCTGTCCGTATTTCTCTTTTGAGCTTTCTCTCTGTTCAGCTTTCTCTGTCTCAATTCATTTCTGTCTCTCTGTCTTTGCTTCTCTGTCTCTCCATCTCTCCCTCTTTTCTTCTTTCTTCTGTCTCTGTTACTGTGTCGCTTTGTCTTTCTATCTTTGTACTCTTTGTGTGTCTCTCTGTCTCTGTCTCTCTCTCTCCTGTTATTAATGTAGCAAAGGTAGATCAAACAATACTCATAATAGTCAAAGGTCTCTATTTTGCTCGCTTTGCTAGGATTTAGGAATTTATATGGCCTGGTATTAAGTCTAGCCCTGCCTCAGATTCATTGCCCTGTATATAGCTGCCTCAATAACACCCAGGAGAGGTAATCTATGCCATCTTCCTTTTAGAAATAATTATGTGCCTTATGTTTTTAGAATTATTTCTAAGAACTCTATTTTCATTATGTAGGAGTTGTTTGTGATAGATCTGCATGTCTGCCCTAAGCTGGAAATGTCCCCAGACAGTCCATATGCTTGAGAGGTTTTGACTTATCCTATATTTATATTTTCATTATTAAGCTAAGAATTCCCCCTGTAGTCTGTACATGTGGGTTGTCCTTATAAAATGCATCTCTTTCTTTGTCTCTGTCTCTTTGTGTCTATCACTCTTTTTTTCTCTGTCTCTCTGGGTATCCTTCTTTCTCCCTCTCCCTTCCATCTCTCTCTCTCTCTCTCTCTCTCTCTCTCTCTCTCTCTCTCTCTCTCTCTCTCTCTCTCTCTCTCTCTCTCTCTCTCTCTCTCTCTTTCTGTCTCTCTCTCTCTCTTTCTCTCTCTGTCTCTCTCTCTTGAATACAGGCCACCTCTAACAGATCTGGGGGCTAGCTCAGGAGCATGTAAGATCCTAAACCTGGAGAGGGCCTCAGAGACTAGCAAGTTCAAACACTTCATTGTAACAGTGAAGAAACTGAGTCCCGTAGGGAGGCAAGCATCAGAGGCCAGACTTAAAGGCAAGTCTTCTGACTCCAGAGTCAGACCTCTTAATGGGATCTTTTTCCTACTACCCAAATCACAGGTTACTTCCCCCTGTTCAGACTCCTGTTCAACTTTGCATTATATCTATCACTGGATCTTGTATATAGAACTGGAAAGGATCCATAAGGCCTTGAAATACATCTCTCTTCTTTGGCAGTTAGGAAAAGGAAACCCAGAGTCAGACACCTACCAAGGGTTTAAGATAGGGCTTAAATCTAGCCCTTTGTGACTCAACACCAATACCCTAACCATTGCATCCTCTGTTGGATAGGAGGCAGAGCATTGTATCAAAATTTAAAAATAAATTAAAAACCAAGCCACATCTAATGAATTATTTATTGTCTTGAGATTCAAGAAATCATCCTGCTTCTGCTAATTCCCAGTTAAACTCTTTGGGTAAATCACTCACCTGTTTTGGGACTCAGTATCTCTATTTGGAAAATGAAGTCTTAGAGCAAAACAACCTCTATGGCACTTTATAGCTCTAATGCCCTAATAAAAGCATCTTCTTCTGGCCTAGCAGCTTACTGAGCCCTGGGAGGTCTTCACCAAGTGCAATCCTGCCTTTGAAGTTTGATCTGGGTTCATTGCCTTGGGATTACCCATCTCTTTATAGGAGATCTAGGTTACCATGACTTCCATTCCACCAGATCACTGGTGAGTAATTCTATTTGGGGGCCTAGTCAGGGAAGGGTCCTCCCCAGGATGGTGTGAATGGGGAGGAAGACCTAAAGTACAAACATTAATCAGGAATTGAACAGGCAAGGGAAACACTAAGCAATTCCATTCTTATAGAATGGAATTAGCCAAAAAGAGTAATATCTAAGCCTCAAAGGGACAGTTGGAAACATTCTTCCTGATTGCTGCTTATTAGGTGTTATCCATTTCACCTCCGTTGAGGATAGCTTCATTAACACCAAGCTAGCTTTTTGTTCATTGTTCTCTCTCTCTCTCTCTCTCTCTCTCTCTCTCTCTCTCTCTCTCTCTCTCTCTCTCTCTCTCTCTCTCTCTCTCTCTCTCTCTCTCTCAGCAATTGGGGTTAAATGACTTGCCCAGGGTCACCCAACTAGTAAGTGCCTGAGGCCAGATTTGAAATCAAGTGTCCCTGACTGCAGGCCAGTGCTCTATCCACTATACCACCCAGCTGCCCTGTTTCCATTACATTCTGAAAGTAAGACCATGAATGAGTGGATGGATCCCAGAGCCTCAAGTCATGGTAGATGTGCCACTGTGAAACACTCACATCTTCAGCTTGCTTTGAAGAGTTTTCTCCTCAAGTTAAACATATATAGGAAGTTATCTTGTTGGGATTTTGCAAGCACAAGAGTTCAGTGCTGAAAAGTTCTGCCAGAATCCAAGCCGTCTCCAGAATTGTTGGCAATTCTGAACTCTCTGTGACCCTCCATCAGAGTCATTTGTCTAGCAAACAATGATGGAGAATTAATAAAAGATCTAAAATTAAATGTCCCCCCCTTCAATATGGTTTAATTGCCTCTA
The DNA here is from genome assembly GCA_023548195.1 of Bettongia penicillata ogilbyi. Taxonomy (NCBI): domain Eukaryota; kingdom Metazoa; phylum Chordata; class Mammalia; order Diprotodontia; family Potoroidae; genus Bettongia; species Bettongia penicillata. Next base: position 13,284,067 of record JAJHZJ010000150.1, on the reverse strand, counting down.
ACCTTTTCAATAGAATTCAAAGCCCAAACATTTTTGTATCTTCAAAGAAAGCATTTCTCTTCTAGGAGGTTGCAACCATTTAACCAGCAGATGAAAAACAATGTTTTCAGGGGAATTAAAATGTCTTGTGTCCCAGCTTCTAAAAGATCAGTGAGTCAGTTCAGCTGAATAGTCCTTCTTCCAGATGATGGAAAGGATTTCAGATCTTTTAATCATCCCTAATCTTGCCCATTGTGGAGTTACTTAATGAGATTCAATGACAGGAAGAGTTGGTGATCCCATGTCAAAGGACACAGGGCACAAAGCAGATATTCCTCTTCCGCCTTTGACAGGATCACTTCAAGGCAGAACCAGGATGCCAAGGCTGGGCCTGGCACCTGAACAATCAATGTCCATTGGCCCACCTCAATTTTGATGACAATCAGTTATTTCCTTATTCCTGTTTACAAGCTTTCATTGGCCGAGTCATTCAATCACAGAATTACAGAATTTCAAAGTGGCCAGCCCCATGTCCCCATGATAATCAATATACCTGATGTGGCTTTCCAGAATTTGCTTGAAGGCCTGAAGGGATGAGAAAATCATTACCTTCTCAATGCAATTTTTGACTAGATTGACTTTACTAATTAGAAGTCTGGAATTGTTCATTTGTTTTACAATATGTCAAAATACACTGCCTCACAATCTCCCCACTCTCATCCCCAACCATTACTCCCAGTTCTGCCCTCTGGTTTCAAATAGAACAAGTCTAATTGCTATTTTGTATAGAAGTCCCAAATGTGTTAAAAATAGCTCTCATACTTCCCTCACCCTGTAATTTCCCCTTTTCCAAACTAAGCATGCCTATTTCCTTCAAAGGATTCACCTAGGGCATGGCTTGGGGCCTCTCGTCATTCTGGCCACCCTCCTTTGTGCACTTTTTGAGTGTTTATCTATGTTCATCCTAAGCTATAGGGTCCAAACTGGTCAGACCAGGGCAGAGGGAAACATCACAATTCCTCTCCTTAGTGTTAGATACTAGACTGGGGGTGGGGAACCTGCAGCATCGAGGCCACATGTGGCCCTCTAGGTCCTCAAGTATGACCCTTTGATTGAATCCACTAACTTTGGATTCTGTAAAAAGGTTGCACTTGAGGACCTAGAGGACTGCATGTGGCATGTGGCCTTGAGGCAGTAGGTTTCCCACTCTGTTAGATTTTTCTTTTGTCAGCCTCCACTGCACAAGCTTTTGTGACTTCTTTTATTAGACTTCATTAAATTTCATGTCATTAGACAGCTGGGTGGAGTCAGAAAGACCTGAGATCAAATCTACTCTCAGACACTTCCTAGCTGTGTAACCCTGGGGAAATGTCTTAAACTTTGTCTGCCTCAGTATCCTCAAGTGTAAAATGGAGAAATAATAGCTTCTACCTCTGGGTTTGTTGTGAGGATTAAATGAGTTAAAAGTTGAAAAGTACTTTACAGACTTATATTATTACAAAGAAAAACATTTTTAGCAAAGAAAAAACTTTTTACTTTTTATAACATTATAAAGAAAAAAAGAAAAAACTTTATTCTTTTTATAACATAAATACTGTTGTTGTAAGACTTTAATTTTATCCCTATTACATTTTATTAATTAACTTAATTAAATTAGATTTTATAAATTAATTTTATCACTTTTAAATGACATTAATTACATAAATTAAATTAAATTTCCCCAGTGTTTAGGTTTGTCAAAATCTTTTCAATCTTAATAGTATGTTAGCTATCTCTTCTAGCATTGCATTATCTTCAAATCTAATATGAATTCTACCTACACTTTGATTCTTTCTACATTAGTGTTACACACATTAAGTGGATCACCTGCACATCACTGGGTGCTCTATGTCCTTCCAATCTGACAAGGATCCATTCAGGATTATTCTTAGGACTCGGCCAGTCAATCACTTTCAAAGCCATTTAATTATATAATCAACTAGCTACATCTTTCCAGCATTTCCACAGCAATAGCATAAGATCCTTTCTCAAACATTTATTGGGATAAACTAAGTCGGCAACCCTCATACACAAGCTTAGCAATCCTGCCCAAAGAAGAAGGAAGATTAGTTTGATATCATCTATTCTTTTTTTTTCTTTTTTCAATTTATTTATTTATTTAACTTTTTACATTCATTTTCACAAATTTTTGGGTTCCAAATTTTCTCCCCTTTTATCCCCTCCCCCACCCCACTACCCCAAGCAATCTAATTTTCCCTATCTCCAATCTGCCCTCTCTTCTGTCATCCCTCCCTTCTCTTGTCTCCATCTTCTCTTTTCTCCTGTAGGGCCAGATGACTTTCTATTCCTCATTAACTGTATGTCTTCTTTCCTAGTTGCAACAACAATACTAAACAGTTGTTCCTAAAACTTTGAGTTCCAAATTCTCCCCATTCCTCCCTCCCCACCCATTCCCTTTGGGACGGCAGGCAATTCAATATAGGCCATATCTGTGTAGTTTTGCAAATGACCTCCCTGATAGTCGTGTTGTGTAAGACTAACTGGATTACCATCCCTCCTAACCTGCCCCTCATTGTTTCTCTTCTGTCTTTTGAACCTGTCCCTCCCCAAGTGTTGACTTCAAATTGCTCCCTCCGCCCTTTGCCCTCCCTTCTATCATCCCCCCCTTGCAATATCTCCTTCTCCCCCACTTTCTTATACTGTAAGATAGGTTTTCATACCAAAATGAGTGTGCATTTCACTCTTTCATTTAGTCAAATGTGACGAGGGTAAACTTCTTTTTTTTTTTCTCAGCTCTCCTCTTTTTCCCTCCACTAAAAAAAAAAAAATCTCCTACTTGCCTCTTAAATGACATATAGTTACCCCCTTCCATTTCCCCCTCTTTCCTCCCACTACATTTCTCTCTCACCATTTACCTTAATTTCTTTTAAGGTATGGTCCCATCCTATTCAGTTCAATCTGTGCTCTCTGTCTCTGTATGTGTGTGCATGTGTGTATGTGTGTGCATGCATGTACATGTGTATGTGTGGTCCCACCAACTACCCAGATACTGAAAAGTTTTAAGAGTTAGAAATATTGTCTTTCCCTGTATGAATGTAAACAGTTAACTTCTGGTAAGTCCCTTAAGACTTCTCTTTGCTGTTTCCTTTTTCATGCTTCTTCTCATTCTTGTGTTTGAAAGTCAAATTTTCTTTTCAGCTGTGGTCTTTTCATTAAGAATGATTGAAAGTCCTCTGTTTCATTGAAAGATCATATTTTCCCTTGAAATATTATACTCAGTTTAGCTGGGTAGGTGATTTTTGGTTTGAGTCCTAGTTCTTTTGGCTTCTGGAATATCCTATTCCACGCCCTTCGATCCCTTAATGTAGAAGCTGCTAGATCTTGAGTTATCCTGATTGTATTTCCACAGTACTGGAATTGTTTCTTTCTAGCTGCTTGCAAGATTTTTTCCTTGAGCTGGGAGTTCTGGAATTTGACCACAACGTTCCTAGGAGTTTCTCTTTTTGGATCTCTTTCAGGTGGTGATCGATGGATTCTTTCAATACTTATTTTGCCCTCTGGTTCTAGAATGTCAGGGCAGTTTTTCTTGATAATTTCATGGAAGATGATGTCTAGGCTCTTTTTTTGATCATGAGTTTCAGGTAGTCCCATAATTTTTAAATTCTCTCTCCTGGATCTATTTTCCAGGTCAGTTGTTTTTCCCATGAGATATTTTACATTCTCTTCCATTTTTTCGTTCTTTTGGTTTTGTTTGGTGATTTCTTGGTTTCTCGTAAAGTCATTAGACTCCATCTGTTCCATTCTAATTTTGAGAGAACTATTAAATTCAGTGAGCTTTTGAGCCTCTTTTTCCATTTGGCTCATTCTGCTTTTGAAAGTATTCTTCTCCTCATTGGCTTTTTGAACCTCTTTTGCCAATTGAGTGAGCCTATTTTTCAAGGTGTTAATTTCCTCAGCATTTTTTTGGGTCTCCTTTACCAAGGTATTGACCCGTTTTTCATACTTTTCTTGCGTCTCTGTCATTTCTCTTCCCAGTTTCTCCTCCACCTGTCTAACTTGCTTTTCAAAATCCTTTTTGAGCTCTTTCAAGGTCTGAGCCCACCCGCCACCCCCCTGGGGTGTCTAGGGTACTGAGGCCCCGCCCTCCACGTCTTTCCCTGATGGCAAGAATATGTCCTCGTCATCAGATCTGAATGTTGGGATCATTTGCATTTGTTGGAAAAAAACTCTCTATAGGCTTATTTTTCTTCCCTTTTCTAGGCATTTTCCCAGTCAGTTACTTGACTTCTGAGATTCCTTTCCACCCCCGCCTGGATCCACCCAGCTAGTGCTTGACCTCTGAGATTCAAATGGGCTTTCCGCGGCAAGCTTTAGTTCTGGCACTGGGGTGGGGGCAGGGCCGCCTCCCAGACTCAACTCCCTCAGGGGCTTTATGCAGAGACTTTCAGGAATGGAGTGGGTGGGGGCGAGGTGGGGGGCCTGCCTCCTAGGCTCAGTTCCCTCAGGGGCTTTATGCAGAGGCCTTCAGTAATAGAGTGGGGTGGGGGCAGGGCCGTCTCCCAGGCTCAGCTCCCTCAGGTTTTATGCAGAGACCTTCCGTAATGAAGATCCTGCCTGCTGCTGGGGGATTCCTGAGTCCTGGGCCGCTGCAGCCTCAGCTGCCGCCCACCCCTCTGCCTCTGCCGCTTCCTGCCCTCGTCTCTGCCACCACAGCTTCCTCCCGAGGCGGCCCGAGTCACGGAGACGCTCCGCTCCCCTCCTCCAGCCCGGCCTTCTCTCTCACTGACCTGTAGCTTCTGTGGGCGGAGGGACTTTCCCCGCTGCCGGAGCTTCCATCTCTGAAGCCTGCTCGGGTCAGCTTCTCTGGGGCTGCGGCCAAGGCTGCGCTGGGGGCGGGGTCCGCTTTCCGGGGCGTGACGGACCCTGGGGACGGGTCTCCAGGGCTCTCTGGCACAGAAATCTCTTCCACTCCATTTCTGCACACCTTGTATTGACCCAGAAGTTATGGGGGTCTCTTTTTACATTAATTCTATGGGCTTTGGTTTTGGAGCTCATAAACGTGCGTCCTTCTACTCCGCCATCTTGATATCATCTATTCTTGATTAAGTTATGTTGACTTTTGGGGATAATGGATTTTCTTTTATAATAGATAATCACAACTCTAAGTTTGAGTCTGACATTCAGTGTGTAATTCTTGGCCAATGATTCTCCTCAGTTTACTTACATTGTAAAATTGTACTAACAGCCCATGAAAACACCATCCTTTAGGGTTGGTGTAAAGAAGGAGTTGAGTAAACTCTAAAGATAATAAGAAGAACAAGCATTTCAACAGTTGAACAGCTAGATGGCACAACAGAGAGAGTGGTGGGCCTAGAGCCAGGAAGACCTGAGTTCAAATGCAGCCTTAAGCACTAACTAGCTGTGTGTCCATGGACAAGTCATTTAAACCATTTGCTTCATTTTTTTCATCTGTAAAATGATATGGCAAACCATTCTACTATCTCTGCCAAGAAAAGACCACATGGGGTCACAAATAGTAAGATATAACTGAAATGATTGAAAAAAAAGAAACAAAATATTAAAAGCCCCTTAATGTTTGTAAAATGCTTTACAAATATTGTCCCTTATTTTTACTGGCTTTTCCCAATTGCTGTAATGCTCTGACTTCCTTCAAGTTCCATCTAAAATCTCACCTTCCTTACTTTTCCATATCCTCCTCATATCAAGTGCATACCATCAGTTATTTCTAATTTATCTTTTTTATAGTTTGTTTGTATGTAGTTATTTATCATCTCTCCCTTTAGACTGGGAGTTCCATGAGAGAATAGAGAATCTTTTGCCTTTCTTTGTATCTCTAACACTTAGTACAGCACTTATATCTTCCGATGATATAGTAGGCGCTTAATAAATGTTTAACTGGTTGATTCTCACGACTCTAGAAATGTAATTATAATCCACATTTTAGATATGAGGCAACTGAAACCAAGAGAGGTTAATTGGCTGGCCAATAAGCATCTGAGCCTGGATTTGAACGCAGGTTAAGTGGCTCAGGGTCCAACATTTTCTCCATTGAACCAACAGAAATGGGGCTCAATATCGGTATTGTTGGAGCAGTTTGTGACCTCAAGACCACATGTCACATAGTGTCTGAGTGAAAAGAGGGCTGAGTCTGCCTCTCCCACTTACCACCTGTGCCACCTTGCAGAAATCTTTCTTCCTCTGTTCCTTACTTTCTCCATTCCTAAAATTGGGGCATTTCAACTTGAGGAATCTATGGCATTTGCCAGTTCTAAAGCCAATGTCACTCTAATAGTAAACCAACGATAAATGGAAACGAATATGTGAATAATTATTGGTCTTCAGGTCATTTCTTTCTAAACTTTATCAAACAGGATGAGAAGGAGTGATTATGGCATGGAATTGGTGGTGGTGATAAGGATAATGATAACGTAGGATGTGAGAACTACCAAAAAGAGTCCTTTCTGTTGGGTAAAGGGTGAGAACAAGTGAGGGAACAGCAGAATTTCAGGGGATAATCTTGTTTTTCTTTGAATCATAGCCCTTAAATGACTGGTACTAAAGCCATTCCTGGAGATGAAGCTTGTTTGTTTCATCACAACCAAAGTGAAGTTCCATTTTAATGAAGAAAAAAAAAACCCGTTGAAATCAATTAGCTTCCGTAAGTCTGTTGATAAGCCTTCAAAGGCAGCTTCAGTCTTTTGTATATATACTGCCCTCAGGACTCCCAGAGAGGGGGAGGGGAAGGGGAGGTTGATGGGCAGCCTCATCTGGGCTGTCATCTGCAGATAGCATTATCTAGAGAAGATCCTAAATGCCTCACTGGACAACAAGCTAAGGCAGTTTCATTTTCACAGAAATCTGAATTTGTTGGCAGACTGTATATTTTTCTATCATATTAGATAATCAATCTGAGCAGAAACCAATTTTCACTCAATCAACAATACTTTAAGGAAGGTGCTATATGTGAACTCATTCAGCCTAACAGAGGCCTTGGAGATATGCTGGAGATGTGCATGTGGGGTTCCTGGGTGCAATTGGACCTCCCGAAAAGGCCTGTCTCTCAGGCTGGCCTGGAGAAATTGTCACTTGTTGGAATACTATGCTTATCCTTACTGGTGAGTTCAATTTCAATTCAGTTCAATTCCAATGTAATTCAATTCAGCAAGTATTCACCTGTTCCTGGCACAGGACTAAGGAATGGGGGTGGGCGGGAGGGAAGGGCAAAACAGGCCTTAGCCTAAAGGAGCTTATATTCGTTTGGGGGAAGCAATAAGTACACATCAGAATAAATACAAACTACATAAATATCAAATATTTTGTTTTGCTTTTATTTTATCTCATTTGTTTTTATTTGTTTTCTAACAATTTTCAGATAATCTCAATGATATGGAGAACTCTGAATGAAAATCAGAATTCCAAGGGACACAGGTACTCACCTTGAGGACAAGTTCCAGGCATGGGAGTCAACCTGAGTTCAGGCAAGGCAGGGGATACATTGTGGAAGAGCCTAAGTCCAGTATAGCTGAAAGGTAGAATGAGTGAAGCGGAATTTTAAGCAAGGTCTAGCTTGGCTGATGTATTTTCTCTAAGTATGATTATTTGTTAGAAGGGAGAGTTTGGGACTGGGAAGTGACAGTGATACTTAAAAAAAAATATATTAACAAAACGTAATAAATGAAGAGGTCTGGAAAGATAGACTAGCATTAGGAGGTCTTTGAATGTCCAACAGAGGAGTGTGTATTTTGTCCTTTTGTTTTCTGAATTGTCAAGGTTTTATTAACACTTAGCTGAGAGGATTTCTCCTTCCCCTTCTCAGAAATACTGCTGTAAACGTCCTCCCTCTTTCTTCCCATCATCTCTTACAAGGTGAACTTCTTGAAATTAAACACTACTTCACTTTTCATTTTTGTCTATAACAACATGCATGTATAAGACAGAGCTCACACTTAGGGAAACTGAGGCTCACATCTTGCCTCTGGCACTTGTTTTTTAGTCATTTTATTTGTGTCGTACTCTCCATGATCACCTTTGGGTTTTTCTTGGCAGTGATATGAGTGGTTTGCGATTTCCTTCTCCATCTCACTTTACAGATGAGGAAACTGAGGCTAACAGAGTTAGATGACTTGCCCAGGGTCCCACAGCTAGCGAGTGTCTGAGACTTGGTTTGAACTCAAGGCTTCTTGACTCCATTCTCAGAGCTCTATTCACTGCACCATCTGGCACTTACTATCTGCATGATCCTGGACAACACTCTTAACTCTGTGCCTCAGTTTATTATCTATAAAAGAAAGAGATTGAACTTGGTGTCCTCTAAGGTCCCTCCTAACTCTAAATCTTTGATTTTTCAACAGCAACTACAACTACATGAAATTGGTGATAAATAAATGATTTGTTGGATTGAGTTGAATTTCCTAAAGTTCCAAAGACACTTGGAGCAGATTTAGGAACATAATCCAGGTGTCCTGATATCTACACACTCCCCAGTCGTTCACAGACCTTACTGCACTGGACTACTATGATGAGGAGAAGGTGCCTTTGTTTGATCATTTTCCTTTCTCTGCATCTCCAGTACTTAGCAGCGCCTAACACAAAGTAATAGATGCTTATTGACTTGATTAGATTTGAAAATGATTTAAATGAATGCAATTTGTCAATCATTAAATGTTTATTAAGGACCTATAGTTTACTGTGCTAAACTAGGGAAGCAAAAAGAGGCCACAGGCAGTCCTTGCCCTCAAAGAGTTTACAAACTAATGAATCTGGCTGAGCACAAAGTTCTCTCATACTGCAGACAATACTGAAACTTGACTAGCTTGACTGGAAATATGGCTGATGGGGGCCAATGGTGGACCCTGCATGTTTAGTGAGAGAAGGCTGCAAGAGGTCAAGCCAGGAATCTTCCATCTACCCCAAAGCAATGACTTCCGTCTAGGGGAGCCCAAGACAACTTCCACTGTGCTAGTATCCCATGTGATCCCCACAAGAGTCCTGAAAAGGATGTGCTATTAGTGTCCTCATTTACAGCTGAGAAAGCTGAAGTAACTAAAGTTCTGAGGCCTGATTTGAACTCAGGTCTTCCTAACCCTAACCCTCTCTATTCACGATACCACCTTGTGATGAAATAAAAAATGTTAAAAATCCCTGCTGAAAAAATTAGCTAGTTTAGTCTTCCAGATTGAGAATTTTGATCATGTGAATCCAGTTTTGATTTGTGTTCTGTAGTTTATGAAGAGCACTTGATGGTTCCAGGTCATATCCATATTTAGTCCTCACAATGTGGTTCTTGTGATTCATTTCATTTGTAATGCTACTTTGGGGTTTTCTTGGCAAGGATACTAGAGTGGCCAGAGGCACACATCAGTGCCTGAGGCCAGTTTTGAGTTCAAGTCCTGATGCTGAGGCTGGTATTCTATTCACTTCAGTGCCACCTGGCTACCTTTGTCATCACAACAGTCCTATGCAGTAGGTAAATCAGATCATATTATTCCCATATTACAGATGAGAAAACTGAGACCGAGTGATTGGAAGTGACTTATTCAGAGTCACAGCTTGCAGAGTCCTATTCAAACTCAGGTCTCTTGTCCCTGAGACTGGGCTCTTTCTGTAGGACTTTTAGATTAAACTCAAAGTGTCCCAAGGTGTCTCATTAATGGGATTCTCCTACATCTATATCAGGAGGAAACTGGGTGAGTCTCCCACACAGAAGTGACTAGTAGATCTGTCATTTGTGCAGGTGATGAAATCCCCGGCCTCAGGGAGCTCCCCTGGAAGGCCTAGTGTTTTTATTTCCAAGGAGCTGAACTATTTCAATTAGGATTACCCTCTAGCTGTTGCAGCAAAGAAGGAAATCAGCATGGATTGACTCTTCTACTATAGAACATTCAAAGTAGGAGACAAGACAGAAACCACCCTCCCCAGAGAAACCATTTCTGCTTTAATTGAATGCACATTTCATGTTGCCTATATATCTCTGCAGAGATTCATCATTTCTGTCAAACAGAGCAGACAAGGAGGGCTATTTATAGCAAAGTTGAGTTGGAATTGAAAACCAAATTTAAAATAAAATTCCACAAATGGATTGAAGGAGTTTAGTAGTAACCCCAGGAACTCCAAAGTGGACCCCATGCTTATGAGTCTCTGGATTACTTGTGGAACTGTAGCTGGAACCTATGATTTATCCAGAGGGGATGATGTTCATAGGCCCTTTAAAAAGCCAAAAGATGAACCCAGGAACTTCTCAGGGATACTGTGGTTTTCAGCATCCAGGCATCTTTCACATTCTTGGAATTTGGAAGTGGTCATTGATGCCAAGAACAATGGAGGAGGAATAGTATGTGTGTATAACAAAGGCTAGAGTCATGGTCAGGAGAACATAATTCATGTAATAGGTACAATCTCAAGATGCTTGGGGGTCACATATACCCTATTTTTCAATGGATTTGCATTTTAATTAGGAACACTTTATATCTTCAATTTCAACAAATCTTAATTAAACACCTAACTTTCTTGCACTAGGAGAAAGATAGGCAAAGATGAATGACATGGTTTCTGCCTTCTATAACTTACAATCTAGAGGCAGAGAGAAGCTGCCCCTCATACAAATAACTATGACATAACATAGGTGGGGCAGTGGATAGGGTGCTGAGCCTGGTCAGGAAGACCTGAGTTCAAACCTGGCTGTCACTTAACTTATATTTTCCTCATTTTCCTCAACTGTAAAATGTGGGCAAGCATAGCATTTACCTCCCAGAATTTTTATAAGTATCAAATGAGACAATATTTGAAAAACACTAAACAGAATACCAGGAATATAATAGGCATTATAAATGTTTATTCCCCTTCCTTACAAGTATGAATGAAAAACTCAACCAAGATACCTTATGAAACTTAAAAAGGGAAAAATCCTACCCAGTTTCATGGAGGGGAAGGCTTCATGGATAACTTGGTATCCAAGTTAGTTCTTGAAAGAAGAAAGGACTTCCAGTGAGCAGAGATGGAGAAGGGACCCATGATAGGCATGGGGACCAGAATCTGTAGAATTCTAACAAAGGATAGCATAGGATAATATCAAGAAAGAGGGTCACCTAATTGAGTTTGGATATAGAAAGGAATTAGGGGTAGAGTTGGGTAGTAATGGAACAGAAAGCTGAAAAATATGACTGACAGATTTTGGAGGGCTATGATTGAGACAGGCATGACTTTTGACTGTATTTAGTACCTAGTAGGGAACCACAGAACATTTGGCAAAGGGGAGAGTGATGTACACAGTGTAGCAGGAACTGGAGTTGAAGGTATGTGAATTGACAGAAAAAGAATCCTAGCTGCTTTCTTCCTGTGGATGGGGCCCTTATTCCCACTCTTTTCTTGATTCTGACTCATGGGTGTAGTTTTAGCTCAGTCAATGTCCCCAATCAGCCTTGAGCTCTAGAGCCTGGTGGATTTCTTTTAATAGGATGGGAAAGAACACAGAAAAAGCCAAAGTGCCTGAGGCTAATTGCCTCCAGGGAAGCATCCAGCTTACCCAGACTCTGCCCCTAAAACAACTGTCTCAGATCATTTCTTCCCAGAGAAATACACAAGTATAGATTCCCATACTTTTGTATTTTCTTGGATTTGGGGGAAGATATGGGAGATCAAAATTAAATAAGATTCACTCTCATTTTGGTCTCTCATTTTGGCCCCCAGTCAGCGTATGGCCAATCAGTGTGGCCATACAATTCCAATGGAAAGGATTAACCATCTTTGTCCCCTTCTCTCTATTGATTTCATAACTTGCTGGTCACTGACCGTTTCCTTCTCGTTTCCCATTCACAATAATGAGGCTCACAAATAAGGAGCTTCTATGAATAGTCAAAACTTTATCTTAAGCAAGCATTCCTTACTAATTAAACAGAAATACAAACCAACTTTGAGCAACAGAAATACTATAGGCTTAGTAACATAAGCCCTCCAGGAGAGGAGAGCGGCAGAAAGAAAGAAGAATATAACCAGCTTGCATATTTCCGTTAAATGAATAGTTCTGAAATAAGTGATCCACCTCAGATACGCCTCTCCTTGGGTAGAACTGGTAGCAGTGTGGCGCTCCAGGGCACGCTCCATGCAAGCTCCCTGCCAGCCTCACTGCCTCTGGGACCTTTTCCAGTCTCCATCCAGGCGTTCTGCCTCTCTTGCATTTTCTCTCCTAAATCATGAGCATAGGTTTTTTGTTTTTGTTTTTTTTTTCTCTCCTCTGTGCCCCTGTGCATGTCTCCTCTCTTGGAAGACTCTTCCAAGACAAGATTTCTTTAAGTTTCATACAGTTCCTCCATCACCTAGATTCTCACAGAGCTAGTCACTGAGGGCTTTCCTTCTGCCTACAGAAACGGGTTTTCATTTCTCTGCTATATCTGACTTGAGCTTTAGGCAAATGGCTCTGGAAGTTAGACAAGAATGGATTGAAAGAAGGGAGATCACTTAGGAGACCATTTCAGTAGTCCAGGTGAACAATGATGAGAACTTGGCTTACAAAGAGCATTGTGATAGTGAGAAGACATCCTGGGCACCCTCCTCATTGGTGGTGGAGTCGGTAAATATTTTTTTTAAGAGTTGTGTCCAGCAATGAACATGATTTTGCAGACATGATTTGACCAGAAGATAATATGAGAACAATCTCATCTCCCATATTCTAAACTGTCTTAATGTTGCCTAAGGTCCTGGTTAGATTTCAAGGATTCTATGTCACCCTGATCACTGATCTCACCTCCTGAAATTCCTTAGGATTTTTTTGTACATGAATTGCTGCTTAGAAGCTACCCCACTCCAATGCCCTGCTTAGATAGTCAACACAGAGCATGGTTATTTGGAATTTTATTTAACCCATCTAACTAATCATCAATTTGACATTTTCTACAAATTCAAAGTGTAATAACATAAAATAAGGGGTAGATCAGGTGACCTTCAAAGTACTTTTCAGTTATAAGCCTATGATCCCATAAATGCAGGATCTAAGACTGGAGGGTAGAAAAGGTCCACCTGCCACCAACACCTTACTTCTCCAAGTCTCAGTCTTCTTCTCTGCAAAATGAGAATTATATTCTTTGTTTTTACTTGTTGCTATTGTTATTGTTGGTATTATTTTCCCATCATATTCAAAGAGGACTAAAATGACATCATGATGTAGAGGTCAATGTACAGTGTGTGTCCAACTGTGACTGGTGACACCAACACAAGGACAGAGAGTTCTGCCATAGGTTGGGCAGAAATAGTCTGCATGATTATTTGAGAGGGAGGTGTCTCTAAATTTGTGCATTTCACTTTCCTTTTGAGCTACTGCTTTGTTCATAGAGCACAGAACCTTCTTTGATACAGGCACACCATGTTGGGTGGTCCTGTGCCAGTCTCTCATGACTCATAATCAATTCCAGCTTTCTTCAGAGAGACCTTGAGAGTGTCATTGGATCACTTCTTCTGACCTCTGTGTGAGTGCCTGCTTTGTGTGAGTTCTCCATAAAAATGTCATTTAGGCAGATATACATTTGACTTTTGAACAATGTTGCACTCTCTGCAGGAGAGTTGGAATGGTTGACAGTTCCATTTGAGAAAGGACCTCCATGTCCATTACCTTATCTTGCCAGGTGATTTTCAGAAGCTTCCTAAGACAATCCAAATGGAAGTGATTCAGTTTTCTGACATGGCACTGGTAGACTGTCCAGCTTTCACAATAAAGGCATACACCAATAAAGTCAGTACAACTTCTCTGTAGACCTTCAGTTTAGAAGGCAGTGATCCTAATTCCTCTTCTCTCCCACATTTTCTTGTGGAGCCTCTTTTGTACTACATACCAAAAAGGGTATTAAGGGATGAATATTTGGAAAACAGAAAGTTCTATTCCTTTAGGGTGATTTGGCTCCAATAGTGAAATCTCTGGGTCAAAAGACATGAATAATGAAGTTTGTTTTTTTTTTGAGATGTGTCATGGAAGAGCTGAAGGATAAAAGATAAAAAGGGAGGTTAAGGACCAGAGAGTTAGGTTTGAATACCAGTTCCTACATTGCTTGGTTGTAAGCAAGCAGTTTCAATCAATCAATAAACTTTTATTTAAATACCTATGTGCCGAGCACCTTTGAAAGACTCAATTACCTTCTCTATAAAATGAAGATCAGATTTTGTTGAAAGGGAGATATTTGAAAATTTTCAATGAGTTTAGAAATTGGAGTTGTTATTGTTATAACCTAAAATAACCCTCAAGTCCGTCATGAAACATGACTCTGGGGGTAATGAAGACAAACATCAAACAACCACCCTCAAGGACCCTAGAGATTATTGAGAGGAAATAACTAATGGTAAAGCTCAGAAATCTGGAGCCACGAGCTCAGATGACAACTGCTTCAGATATTAAACATCCTACCACTGCATATCTGATGGGCACATAGAGGCAGAACGAGTGCACTATATGCCCAGCCCAGCCTGGGGAGACCTGGGTGAGTTCTCACCTTGCTCCTTCTGATGAATCCTCACACCGATTCAGATGGAGCATTGTTCCAGTGTGGGAAGAACTAACAGTGAAAGGTGTTAATGTGCCTGTGGGCATGGTGGCCAGTTTAGAGAACTTCTATATCCTATTCCATCTTACATAAAGCAACAAGTCTTCAAAGGAAGAAAGACTTGCATTTCTAAGAGTCTGTCATTCAGTCCCTACTTAAAGCTCTACTATAATGGGGAGCTCACAAAGCAATTCTTCTTACCATACATTTGGTACAAATTTTTATGTAAACTGAAAGGAAATCTTCCTCCTCCCCTCCACACCCTTTAAGAAATTTTATGCTTTTTGTTCATAAATTTTTCATAGCTCCAGGTTATTGGCCAAGGTGTAAGTTGCTTAGGCAGGTGCTTGAGGCTTTCTCAAATCAGTCTAAACTACGCTAGCTCTGTCCTTCTCCCTAGTCCTCACTCAATCATGCTTTGATGCTCAGCTGAAGTCTTTGCAATGATGCTCATGCTCTTCCTTGTATTCTTTGTTTATCCAGATTCTAATATTTTGCTTAGTGCAAATCTTCCTATTATGATGAGACTTCCCTCATCATCCTTCGCCCCCGAGGTTATCTTCCTCCTCAGGACCCTGAGGATCTATCCTTCTCCTATGCACTTAAATATTGTATCAAACATTTTGATTATTACTGTAGGTGCCAGCTCCTTTCCTAGACAGGAAACTCCAGTCCAATGTCCAAGTCCCACCTTAGCTCTGTCTTTTCATTCAAGTCAGAAAACTAAGTTTGGCTCCTGTCTAACGATTAGGAACTATTTATCAGCTTAAAAATAATATTGACACCATTTCTCTTGACTCTGCTAACATTTCCCAGCTAAGACTCAAATTCCTGCCTCCCTACTGGCTCAGTGCAGAGAAGTTCCTTAAATGCAACAATTAGTTGGTGGCTTATTGATGGACAAAAGGGGTATGCCCTTGAATTTTGGCAGTAGAATACAGTCAATGATCATTCCACAAGAAGTTTTTTGACTGCTCCTACCATTGCATGTCTGCTGGGCACATGGGGACAGAGAGAGTGGACTGTGTGCCCAGCTTTACATGGGTGCAGTCATTTTACTTATTGTTCCCTTGGTTCTTTTCACAGTCCCTTTATACAACCCTCCTCTTTTGTATCTCAATTCTTTCATCAGAGGTGCCATTCTATGTGGAAAACAACAACATTGAATTTTTATGCCCCAATTTGTTCAGCCCTCCCCAGTACTTCCTCATGTTTTCTACTTCAAGGATTTTTTCTTTTGAATAATCACATATAATGGTATTTTGCATGTTTTTGTTCCTCCTTATGGACCATTTCCTACTGTCAATAACCATCTTTGATATAGACCACTAGTGAAAGCTAAAAGGGTCTGCACAATTTTGTCATGTTCTTAGGATAATTCTAAATATTTTTGCATTTGAAAGTTCATAATTCCACAAGATGCAGTCAAATGGATCTGGGTTTAATGCCAAACTAACAATAGAGTATTGATTTTCATTTCTATGGCTCTTCAAGTCATACAGAGGACATCCCTTGCCCCAGTCCAGTGGTGGTAGATAATAAAGGTATTATACCCATTTCACAGAGGAGTGAACTAAGAGGAAAAACAATGGCAAGTTGACAGAGGAATGTGTTGAGTCAGCATTCCAATGCAGGCCTCTCTCCTGATACCAAGCCCATCAATCTACTTCATGTGAGTATGGAGAAAAAGGGATGGCAAGAATGACCCACTCTTGACCCACAGTTTCAATAATCACTTCCTTATGAATAACACCAAGATCACTATCTCTTGAGCTGAGAACTCTTCTGAGGCAACATGACATAATGCATCAAGTGTTGGACCTAAAATCTGGAAGACCAGGGTTTAAATCTTGTCTCAGGCAACTACCACTGTGACCCTGAATAAGTCACTCAGCCTATTTGTGCCTCAGTTTGATCATATGTAAAATGAGTGGAATATACTCCATGACTTCTAAGGTCCCCTTCAACTCTATCATTCTATCCTTTTTGTTCCACTGATGAGCATTTCCACCTTTCTGTTTTGGTATTACCATAAACTCTACCTATGCAAAGGGCAACACATTTACTTCCCCAAATCTCTCTTCCTCCTCATTTTTTTTCCTACTACAATCATTTCCTCCTAGTAACACAAGTATCATCTTCCTGTTTTAACATCCATATCCATTCCCTCCTTTCTGGTATTATTGTGGGCAGATAATCTCTGTCAGAAGTAGTATTACAGGATTTTTTGTTCCTGCCTAGGATAACTTTATTCACATCATTACCACTCTCTTCTCCAATCATGAAGTTAGAACTCTCACCCTAAAACTTATCACATTTTTCCAGGACTATTTGAACACCCTCTTAGCCTGGAACTCTTGTTTTTCACGTGTTCTGCATATCTTGAGTTACCATTCCTAATTTAATGCTTTCGTGATGTCCCTCTTCCATCAAGAGACTTCAGGATCTGCAATTTTGATAAGGGTAAATAGTGTACTTTGACAGACAGAGGGATATTTAGGCTACATTAAGAGAGACTGGAGATATGGGATAGGGAGATGGTGGGCATAGAATGAGCTTTTAATGAGTGATTGCTGATGGATTGTTTAGTTGCTTTTCAGTAGGATTTTCAGTCTCATTGCCTTTTGCCCTGGTCATATCACATCTAGAGTGTTGTATCAGGGTCTAGACCCATCTTTTTTTTAGGAAGGACATTGACTAGTTGAAGCTTGTCTAGTATAGAACAACCAGTATGATGAGAATACTGGAGGCCAAGTCATATAAGGATCAAAGGATCTGGAGACATTGAATGCATAAAAGAGAAAGTAGATCACAGTAGCTGTCTTCAAATCTTTGTAAGACTTCAGTGTGGATCAGAAATTAGATTTGTTCTGTTTGGCCCCAGGAGGGGTGCAATAGTAGAGGTTTCCATTTTGGATGGATCTCTCATGGGAGTTTTCTAATACTTATACCCTGGATAAGGACAATGAATTCCTTATCACTAAATATCTCCACTTTTCATGCACACTTCTCAAGGTATTCCTGTGCAGGAAAAGGTGAGACTAAATGCTCTCTGAAGTCACATACTACTTTGGGATTCTGCCAAACTGGGATCTCTGGGATCCATTTTAAACTCCTAGCCTGGCATTTCTGGCCTTTGATATTTGGGACTGAATCAGGTCTTTTCTCTAATCCCTGAATGAAGGTGTGACTGATCCACAGCAACCAGAACTATTGGAATCATTACTGAATTACATTACTTCAATAATCCATGGAAGTGGCTCCATCAAAAGACCCAAAGTTGCACAGACATTTAAGGGAGGCATTATCAAAGTCTCAAAAAAGGACTCATCTTGCCATCCCATAAAGATGTACAGTTTTACTTAGAATTCTTCGCCCCAAATAAAAAAATATATATGTTTCTTATTTCTCTATTGATTCCAAGACTGTTGGCCAGAGATGGCATTCAGGTCTTTTTGTGATTTTTGACAGATGGGAGGAAATTATCTCTGCCCAACACTGAGAGAGTGTTGGGAGAGATCAGAAAGAATGAAGATGTGACTTGAGAAGGGGAGAAGCAGAGATCTTTGTCACCCTAGTGTTTCTGTGACTCTGTCTGCCATTGTTAGCTGAGACATGCTTTATTCTGAGAGCATGGTGCCATCTTTCACCATAATAAGCAGAACCAAATGCAAATATCTATTGATTTATACAATGGTAGGCCAGCTCCAGTGACAAGCAATCTATGGGCAAAGTCTGTAGTCGTCTTTAAGAAAAGTAATTAAAAAGATGACTATAACCTTTCTTTAATGAATAACAATAATCAACCACTTCCTTGGTGTTCCCACAACCTTGCCCACTTGGTGTAGTGGGCTTTCTGAAATTGATTTTGGCCTTCGATCCCTTTCCCTTTCCCAATCAGCATCTCACAGCTGGAGAGAAATGCCTCTATTCTTTAATTGATCCATGCTTGTTTGCATATGTAGCTGCATAGAAGCAATGGGGGTTCATTGCCTCCCAATCTGGGGGAATTTTCAACAGCAAAATGAGGGGCATTCATCATCCTTCCATTCCTGCTGCTTATCCTTATTTCCTAGCCTGACTTGAGCTTGAATCATTCACTTGTCAGTGTCTCAGGCAGCTCCGAAGTAAAAGAAGTGGGGCAACCAAGCCTAAGAAAAATGTCCCCAGAGAAGCCACCAAAGTGTTTTGAGTTTCAGAATAGATCTGGTATATAGAAAGCAGACTCCTTCCCCATGAATTCTAACCACACTGATAGTGTCAGATACTATGGAATCCAAGTCGGCATAGGATAGGCAGGGACACAAGAAGCTCTTAATAGCTAGCCCAATATCCTGGGGTGCATCGGTTTATAAACTTCCTGTACTTGAAAATATTTTAAAAATCCAAGTATAGATCTGACATGGACTATAGAAGCCTGCTAGTATGACCATTTACACATGAAGAAACAGATCAATGAAAGTTATGAGACTTGCCCAAGGTCACAGAGAGAGCCAGATAATAGGTCCATATCTAGAACTAAAAGGGACCCAAGAAACCATTGAATACAATCCTGTCATGTTGAAATATAAGAAACTGAAGCCCGTTAGGGTTAAATGACTTGTCCAAGGTTACGTAAGTAGTAAATGTCAGAAGTAGAATTTCAATTGCCACTGGAAGAAAATGGAAGACTATTTAATGCTGTAGAAGGGTTTTGAATGCTACATGTGACGTTGGCCTCTCTGATAGGAGGCTTCATGATCCTCTGAATTATGGAGAGAAAGATGCAAAGATGGGGCACCCTGCTTTTTTGGCAAGCTCAACCTCCTCACTGTCTACAATGTCAAATCTCATCTTTCCTTGAACAACTGTGTATTATTAGCTTTGCCATCTCCCCTAAGCTCCAGTCCCATATTTTCCAACTACCTAAAGAACAACCAAGTAGGATATTATACCAGTGCTCACATTTGGTATGTCCATTATCAAATTCATCACCTCTTTATTCTTAAACCAACACTTACTTACTCTTCAATTTTCTATTTCTGATATGTCACCTCTCTGCCCAATCCCTCAGGCTAGAAAACTCTTTGTCATCTTTGATATCTTTTCCCATGAGATCAGAAGGCCTCCAACTTTGCTGATAGTTGGAAGTTAGGTTGGGATGTTGGGTGTTCCAAATCTTGGAAATTATCTGAAGAAGTGATCTGTCCCAGCTCTAAAGGGGCTATGGGCGTATTGCCAAGAGGAGGCAAGGAGTGAAACCTTCATTCGTTCCAAGTCACAGGTGTATGGACTCAGAGGAATAGAATAGAAGACTTTAACCACACCTGGCCAGCAGTACACAGCTGGGGACTAACCCATTTGGAATGATCAGTTTGAGACCAAGAATTCATACCCCCATGCTCCATTCATTCTGGCTTTCTGATCTGATCCTGACTTCCCACTTTGAAATTCCTGTCATCCACTTAGATCTTGGGTCTTCACTGACGTGGCTTGGAGTTTCAGTTTATACCTGTTCACCTTCCATTTCTTATCCAACTTCTTCTTTTGATAGAAATTGCCCTCCCTACTCTCACATGAGGGCAGTATGGTAACAACTTTCTACCCAGAAGTTAGCCTGCAAAATGAGGAGGAAACCATAAAGGGCACAATGTGAGTCTGCTAAGAAATTTTATGGATTAGGCCAAAAAGGGTCCCGAAGAAATGGGAATTCATTAGAGCTGGATAAGGCAGAGACTAGCCTGGGCTCAGTCACAAAACTGCTCACGCAGATTTGCATATTGTAAAGCATCTGCTTCTCCCTACTCCTCACCCCCAGGGTCATTTTACTAACAAGTAGCATTTCATGTTGGCATTGAATTTTCCCCCATCCACTCAGCTGACAAGTCCTGCCATTTCTACCTCCAAAATAGCTGCTGAAGGTACTCCTGCGTGGACTCCCCCATGGCTCCCACACCATTTTAGGCCCTCACCCCCTCTCCTCTGAAGTATGCTAAACAGTTTCTTAATTGATCCCTCTGAGTCCAGTTTCTCCTGTTGCCAATTCCTACTCCATATACAGTCAGATTAATATTTCTCCTGAACAGGTGCCACCCTGTCATTTCATCTGCTCAAAAACATTCATTCCTTTACATTGTGGACCACTGAGAGTCCAGACCCCCTTGTCTGAGGTTCAGAAGTCTCCATGATTGGGCCAAGAATTAGTTTTTGAGGTTTAAGTCTGACTTCTCAAACCCCCCAATATCAAGTCATTGTTCATAAAAAAAAGTTCTGTGTATTTTAAGGTTCCTTCCTACTCTGACATCCCCTGTTCTAAGCTCCCTCCCAGCTCTGACATCTCCTATTCCAAAGCTCATCTAAATCCTGTCTTAGTAAGCTCCTTGAGGGCAAGGAATCCTGAGTGGAACAACCACGTACTTACACCCCCTCTTTTGTATTGCCAACCCAGAAATGCAAGGACTTGTCCTACTTGATAATGTCTTGTTAAATATAAATCACTTGTTGCTGGCTGCTTTCCCTGCTCCATTGCTGCAGCTGTTTCCACCTACAAAGCCTTATTTCAGTTTGGCTGATCTGGCCAGCCGCCTGTCGTGCAATGTGTTCTTCAAGGCACTAAGAAGTCTACCAAGGCCATTGGTATAAGAACCCTGCTCTCAGGAATGTCACAGCTTCCTAGCAGAGTAATACCTGAACCCAAACTCTGGCCCAGCTGAGTCTATGTTCTTGTTAATATCTGAAGACAGCCTATATACATCAGCGATGTAATTACTTTCCACACAGGTTCTAGGCCAATCCTTTATAATTTCAAGGCATCATATTATACAAATATATAAAGCTCTCCCATAGGAAAGGGTCAAGACTGCAAGTTTCCTTAAGGGAGCAGCCTCACAAATAAAATCACCTCTTATTTAATTATCTGATTCATTGCTACAACGTATGCTCTCCAGCAGGACTACTCCTTGCGTGTTTCCTGAAATAATAAGGTTACAATGTTTTCTCAAGCCATTAAATTCAGAGAGCTCTGCACACTGCTGTCTGCCCCCACCCCTTAACAATGTTTAGATGATATTAGTCTCAGTTACAGTACAAAATATCATCCTCTGAGTTCTGTTTCCAACAATACAATTTTCTGCATGCACTCAAGTGGAGGGACTCTTATTTGAATTGATGGGATTGTTCCTAGTTTTGCCTTGGATCTCTAGATCATGTCTTTAAAACAAAACGCAAAACATCGAGACTATTTAACATCTTTATTAAGGTTGTGAAAGGTCACAGAGACATCCCCAGTGTATTCCTTTACAAATCTCTGCAGTGCTAAATAAGAGAATGCAGTGAAACTAAAAGAGAAAGAAACTCCTCCCTCCGGTGAGGGCGTGGATGAAAAGGATTTTCCTCCTTGGGCTGTCCAGCAGGGATCATCTGGTGATCTTTATTTTACATGACCATGCTGCACCAAACCCAAACAAGCTTTTAGTATGTTTTTATGGGGAATTCAACAGAAAAAAAATGGGTCTTCATTTATATGACCCCTATGGAGATTCAAATATGAAGAAAAAAAAACTTGTCCCTAAAATTCACAGATAGGTCACATTTTTTGCTACTTCTCTAACCAAGTCCACTTGTCTACGTATCCTGATGGATATGAGTTTGCAATACTATTTGATTTAGCCTGGTAGTGGGAAAGATCCATAGAGAAATTTCAGGTTGCTTTTAGAATGAAGGACCCAGAAGAAATGGCTTTGGCCTTTATGGGAATCATGTATGCTAGAATGACCCCTGGAGAATTTTTAGTGTGCCTTGTGAAGAAAGAGACACTTTTTGGACAGATCCCATTTAAATTAACTCATGCTCTGAACAAATCAGTGAAAGAATTCCATCCAGGACAGGTTCCACATTTGAGAAAGGAGAAATGCCCAGTTAGCCTCAGGCCACAAATTCCTATAGGAAGAGCTCAACATAGATTGGAATACTCAGTGTGAAGCAGGTTTCTGGTCAAGACAGAATCCAGTTTTCTTCATCTTTGTTCTTTCTTGCGTTTGTATTTTATCAAAGGCTAAGCAAGCAGAGATAGTTGATAAACATTGTAAAATGTTTCTTATTTTGTTGGCTTATTTGAGGAACTCTGCAAAACATTTCTCATTCTGTGAATCTGCAAAACTTTATTTGGAAATGATTGTGGGATTGCCTATGATATTTGAGACTTGACTGTGTGACACTGGGGAAGAAAGGGAAAGGGCATTGCCTTTGCCTTTTCAGAGAACGTAGAATACTGTTCTGGATTGGGGACAAAAATTTTGCTAAAAATGTAGTCCTGCCTATTTCCTAGGGGTGGCAAATTTCCTATGGGGAAATAGGTAACAAAGGTTTCTCTGGCATGCCCAGCTCTCCTAACATGGGGACACCCTTGTAGGAGGGTCTTTTGAGCATGCCCAATTTGCTTAACATGGAGACTGTTGCATCACCTACCATGGGGGAGAGTTTCCCCTTTTGATTGACTGTCTGAATCTTTAAAACTGGCGAGAGTGAACCATTTGTTCTTCATATCTTCTGTGCTCTTTACATCCAGAGGATGCCATGAGTTGAACCTCCACTCCCCCTTTTACCCCAGCTCCAAGAGGTGGGACTGGGAGTGGTCATTTCCATTTACCATTGTTTGTCCTTCTGAATTTCAGGTTCTGAAGCTTATCAGTGGCAGCTGGAGCCATGGAGACCTTGGAGTCAGGACTGCAGATGGCATGAGATTTGAATCCAAGGTGTGTTTAGGATTTGGAAGCAGGACAGTGTTCTATGAAAACTGAGAGAAACTTTGAACCTAATCCCTTTCCCTTCCTCTGAGGCTGAGGAGGTGTAGGAAGGAAGGTGGATTATTCTTCCTATGTGCTGGGGGGGTGTTGTTTCTATACTTGTAATTTCCCCTTTGAAGTAAATATTCCTTTATAAAAACCAGTCTGACCATTAGAGGTTAATAGAACTCAGCTAGAGGGGACCAAGCTCTATACTTGGAGAGGAGAGCACCCTTGTTGGGTACTGAAGCCAATGGCAGAGAACCTAGACCCTCAATCCCCTTAACAGTGCCAGAGGAATCCTGTGAGAGGAGTAAGACACTCACGTACCTGACTTAGGCAGTGAGGGTCTACTTGACACATGTAATTCAATTCAGTTCAACACAACCGGAAATCATTAGGCAATTATTAGGACCAGGGCATAGGGCACTCTCATGGACAAACAGCAGCAGTTCAGTTTAACTAAAATCTAGAGTAGATGAAAGTGCCTAACATGAAGCACATCAGAAAAGGTGTTTGAAGACCCAACTCTAGATGACTTCAAAACGGCAATCTGCCGGGGGTGGAGTCAAGATGGCGGAGTAGAAAAACGCATGTATGCGAGCTCCGAACCCACAGCCCATAGATTTAATGTAAGAAGAGCCCCCCATAAGTTTTGGATCACTGCAGGGTGTGTAGAAACATAGTGGAAGAGATTTTCATTCCAGAGAGCCCTGGAGAGCAGTCCCCAGGGTCCGTCACGCCCCAGAAAGCGGACCCCACCCCAGTGCTGCCCTGGCCACAGCCCCAGAGAAGCTGATCCGAGCAGGCTTCAGGGATGGAACCTCCGGTGGCCAGGAAGGTCCCTCCACCCACAGACTCTACAAGTCACTGAGAGACATGCCTGGGCTGGACGAAAGGGGAGCTGGGTGTCTCCGTGGCTCGGGCCCCCTGGGAGGAAGCAGCGGAGGCAGAGGTAGGGGCAGGTAGCAGCGGAGGCAGCCCGGGACTCCCCCAGCAGCAGGCAGGATCTTCATTACTGAAAGTCTCTGCATAAACCAACTGAGGGAGCTGAGCCTGGGAGGCGGCCCTGTCCCCACCCGCCCCATTACTGAAGGTCTCTGCATAAAGCCCCTGAGGCAACTGAGCCTGGTAGGCGGCCCTGCCCCCACCCCAGCACCAGAACTAAAATTCACATTGAATAGCAGCCGTGCCTGCCGCGGAAAGCCCATTTGAATCTCAGAGCCCAAGCACTAGCTGGGCGGATCTAGGCAAGGGTGGACAGGAATCTCAGAAGTCAAGTAATTGGCTGGGAAAATGCCTAGAAAAGGGAAGAAAAATAAGACTATAGAGAATTTTTTTGAACAGATGCAAATGATCCCAACTTTCGGATCTGACGACCATGAGGACATATTCTTGCCATCAGGGAAAGATGTGGAGGGCGGGGCCTTGGTACCCCAGACATCCCAGGGGGATGTCGGGTGGGCTCAGGCCTTGGAAGAGCTCAAAAAGGATTTTGAAAAGCAAGTTAGACAGGTGGAAGAAAAACTGGGAAGAGAAATGAGAGAGATGCAAGAAAACTATGAAAAACGGGTCAATACCTTGGTTAAGGAGACCCCAAAAAATGCTGAAGAAAATAACACCTTGAAAAATAGGCTCACTTAATTGGCAAAAGAGGTTCAAAAAGCCAATGATGAGAAGAATGCTTTCAAAAGCAGAATTAGCCAAATAGAAAAAGAGGTTCAAAAGCTCACTGAAGAGAATAGCTCTCTCAAAATTAGAGTGGAACAGATGGAGTCTAATGACTTTCTGAGAAACCAAGAAATCACCAAACAAAACCAAAAGAATGAAAAAATGGAAGAGAATGTGAAATATCTCATGAGAAAAACAACTGACCTGGAAAATAGATTCAGGAGAGACAATTTAAAAATTATGGGACTACCTGAAAGTCATGATCAAAAAAAGAGCCTAGATATCATCTTCCATGAAATTATCAAGGAAAACTGCCCTGACATTCTACAACCAGAGGGCAAAATAAGCATTGAAAGAATCCATCGATCACCACCTGAAAGAGATCCAAAAAGAGAAACTCCTAGGAATATTGTGGCCAAATTCCACAACTCCCAGCTCATGGAGAAAATCTTGCAAACAGCTAGAAAGAAACAATTCCAGTATTGTGGAAATAAAATCAGGATAACTCAAGATCTAGCAGCTTCTACATTAAGGGATCGAAGGGCGTGGAATAGGATATTCCAGACGTCAATGGAACTAGGACTCAAACCAAGAATCACCTACCCAGCAAAACTGAATATAATACTTCAGGGGAAAATATGGTCTTTCAATGAAACGGAGGACTTTCAAATATTCTTGATGAAAAGACCAGAGCTGAAAAGAAAATTTGACTTTCAAACACAAGAATGAGAAGAAGCATGAAAAAGTAAACAGCAAAGTGAAGTCTTAGGGGACTTACCATAAGTGAACTGTTTGCATTCCTACATAGAAAGACAATATTTGTAACTCTTAAAACTTTTTAGTATCTGGGTAGTTGGTGGGACCACACACACACATGTACACGCATGCACGCACACACACATACACACATGCACACACATACAGAGACAGAGAGCACAGATTGAATTGAATAGGATGGGACCATATCTTAAAAGATATTAAGGTAAATGGTGAGAGAGAAATGTAGTGGGAGGAAAGAGGGTGAAATGGAATGGGGTAA
Organism: Bettongia penicillata ogilbyi; assembly: GCA_023548195.1. Taxonomy (NCBI): domain Eukaryota; kingdom Metazoa; phylum Chordata; class Mammalia; order Diprotodontia; family Potoroidae; genus Bettongia; species Bettongia penicillata. The sequence continues at coordinate 13,258,073 of JAJHZJ010000150.1, read as the reverse complement.
TTATATGTCATTTAAGAGGCAAGTAGGAGACTTTTTAGTGGAGGGATAAAGAGGAGAGCTGAGAAGAAAAAAAAAACAAGAAGTTTACCCTCATCACATTTGACTAAATGAAAGAGTGAAATGCACACTCATTTTGGTATGAAAACCTATCTTACAATACAGGAAAGTGGGGGAGAAGGAGATAAGCAAGGGGGGTGATGATGGAAGGGAAGGCAAAGGGAGGAGGGAGCAATTTGAAGTCAACACTTGGGGAGGGACAGGATCAAAGGACAGAAGAGAAACAATGAGGGGCAGGTTAGGAGGGATGGTAATTCAGTTAGTCTTACACAACACGACTATCAGGAAGGGCATTTGCAAAACTACACAGATAGGGCCTAAATTGAATTGCCTGCCTTCCCAAAGGGAATGGGTGGGGATGGAGGGATGGGGAGAATTTGGAACTCAAAGTTTTAGGAACAACTGTTTAATATTGTTGTTGTAACTAGGAAAGAAGACATACAGTTAATGAGGAATAGAAAGTCATCTGGACCTACAGGAGAAAAGAGAAGATGGAGACAAGGGAAGGGAGGGATGACAGAAGAGAGGACAGATTGGAGATAGGGAAAATTAGATTGCTTGGGGTAGTGGGGTGGGGGGAGGGGAGAAAAGGGGAGAAAATTTGGAACCCAAAATTTTGTGAAAATGAATGTAAAAAGCTAAATAAATAAATATTTAAAAAAACCCTGCACTCTGCCCCCAAGTTTCTCATCCTTCTAGGTGTTGGTACCACCACCTAATATCATGCTACCTAGTTTTCTGTTTCTGTCTCTCATGCCCCGGTATACTCCTGATTGTTAAGGTCACTTACTTTTCTTTAAACTCCACACATTGCGTTGCACACAGGGATTAGTGCAATGGAATGGAATGACTCACCGAGGAGGGTTTATTTTCTCCCAGAGGCAACAGGGAGTCAGCGAAACATTTTAGACAGAAATGTCTGAATGCAGAATCAGTCACATGGTGATCGCATCTCTGTTGGCATGAGCAAAATCAACCAGGGCAGAAATTTAAAGGAAATTTTTTGAATATGGAAAACTCACCAACAATCCATGAGCATTTATTAAGTATTCTGGATGATGTATTGATGTTATTTCCTATAGTGATGAAATGACCTGATGAACTGCTAAATCTTAGCTTCACTTTTGCTTTGTTGACCTTTTCTCTGTCCCTTTCAACATTTTTCATAATGATACTCATTATTGTAGGATATTATCAGTAATATGAAGTGAAATATTATACTTGGGAGTTTTTTGTTCTTTTGTTTTTGTGCTAAAACATGATAATGAGGAGAAGGAAGATAATAATGAGGAAGAGGAAGATGCTGGAATACAGAACGTGGACTTTGACTTGACAGACTCATTGTGATGTTGACCAAACCTTTGGGTAGAGAGAGAAGCATGTGTAGTGCCGGGAAATTAAGTTTCCAGGGTAACTCCTTAACTGCTGACAATCTGCTCTCTACCCATATACCTTTCCCCAACCATTCACTTTATAGTTGCCATAGACTTCCTAATTATAACATCCAATCACTTTTTCTTAGTCTACAGGAGTTTTGACCTATGTAGCTTTAATAGTATTGACAATCCTTTGTTGTTGAAACGATTTCCTTCCTTTTCTTCCTTGACTTGACCCTATTATGGTTCTCCACTTATCTCTCTGACTACTTCTCTCTGTTTTGTTCCTATCTCATCTTCCCTTCCCTTGCCCCTGAATGTAGGTATCCTCCAAGGCTCAATCCTTAGCACTTTTGATTTCTCTCATCCTCCTCATTGACTACTATGCTCTCAATATTACGTGTTTCCAATTCTATATTTCAGCCCTGAATTCTCACTTGATCTCCAGACTTTCCCCTTCAAATTGACTGGTCAGAGTCAAATGAAATGATATAAGTAAAACACTCTTCAAGTCTGAAAATATCATATAAATCTTGTTGTTATTTCGTCATCATCATCTTCATCATCATCATCTTCATCATCATCATCTTCATCTTCATCATCATCATCATCATCATCTTCTTCATCATCATCATTGGTGGTGTGGTGTTGTAGCTAAATGGACATCATCCCTGCTCCTTAGTAGATATGATTCTCAGAGCTGCCCTTGACTCCTCCCTTTGTCTACTTCCTTTAGCCTAATTAGTTAACACATCCAGCATGCTCTTCCTTGATCTTGTTCATATCCACATGCCATCTTCCTTTGGGTCACTTGCAATCATCATCCTCCCAGGATAAAGGTATCTCCTAAGACACAGCTATATAACATCCTAGGGATTACACTCAAGGAAGGTCTTTAGGGAAAGGTTCTAGAGGAGACTTTTACCAACCCCTTTTATTTCTAGGATTCTGGGATGCAAAGGCAATACAATTACATGAATAATAGAAAATAGCATCTATTTAGAGAATAGTCAGGTGGGTAGGGTAGAGAAGTAGAACTATAATCCAGGTAGAATTGATTTCATTTTTAGCAAAATTACGCAGACAGGAATGAGTCTGGCATGTTCAGGGGCTGTGGATGGGTCTGGCCTGGCTGGACCACATAATCAGTGAAGAAGGGACAGTCAAAGAGACAAAGTACAGTTCCACTTTACCACAAGTCTTCTCCCTCACCAAAGGCTGTAGGCCCAATTGGAGATATTTGTTCAAATAAAGGATGGAGTGGAGACATCTGAGGTCCCTTTCTGCTCTGGGACCCTATGCAATCCACCCCAAGAATCTCTGTCAATCCTAAGAACTCCTTTATCTGCCAAACATCGGACTCTCTTGCCCAGAGACTGCCTGTGTCAACAGAAGAGACATGAAAACACTTTCCTGAAGGATGCTAAGCCAAGTTCTAATATAGCTTTTCCATAAGATCAGTGGAAATGAGGTTTCTGGTTTGTCTCTTTCAAGTGGAAACCAAATTAAAAGCAGGAAACAGGAGCCTTTGGCAGTAAGCAGGACTGGAATAGTGTAGAGATTCAAAGGAACAATCCTGCTTTGCCATTTCGGGCCCAATGTGATTTTCTCTGTAAGGGTCAAAACAAGTTACAGACCATATAGTTCTAGAAACAGTTCTGGATCACAGATTACTTGGAAAGTTATTAAGTTCTCTTTTTTCTGTACCCACCCATCCCTTCTCCACTCCATTCTCCCCTATCCCTCACCCCCTTCACCCCAAACATCGCCCACAATGTGTCAATGTATCCTGCTCTCTTTCCTCTGGTAATGTTAAAATGGATCTCTGGATGATCCCTCACCGTTCTGAATAAATTCAGGAGGTTAGAGCTGGGGGTTGTTGTGTTTATTTCAATTAACAAGATCATAAAAATGCAACTGGAAGATACCTGAGAAGCCACTTAATGCAACCCTCTACATTTTACAAATGAGGAAATTGAGGACAAAGGAAGTGAATTGACTGTCCCATGGTGACCTATGTAATAAATTGTAGAGATAGGGTTTGAACCCAGGTCCTCAAGATTGGAAGCCTGGCATTCTTCCCACTGCAGGATGCTTCTATCCTAGTTTGTCACAATCATTTGTATCAAGGAGAGAGCTTGGGGGTTGGAGGGAACCAATGCAGGACAGCATGCTCTTTGCAACTTCTTGCTCTGGCATTTTGATGGGAGACACTTAGAGGCTGGCAAATTGACTCATTGTCACACAAGTGATTTCTGTCAGAGGTACGATTTACACCTGGATCTAAATGATTGCAAGGCCAGGTGTCCGCCCAGTCTTAGGGATTTGTGGCATTAATAGGATGCCACAACAAGGGAAACAAGGGAAAGAACTTCCCAGTTTTGACAAGTAATGAAAGCAGTCCAAACAGTATCTGACCAGGTATTATGCAAGCATGATATCCTGTGTTTGTAGCCCTCCAGTGAATAGAAATTTAATAGCACCCAAAGTAATCCATTCCACTTTAGCACGGCCCTCACAGGCAGTGAGTTTTGAGCCTAAATCTGCCTTTATGCAAACTTTCCCCTTTGCTCATAACTCTGCCATCTGGGCAAAGTAGAAAAGGTCCAATCCACCATCCTATGGATCCCCATAGTATATAGATGATTAATGTACCTATTTTGTTTGCTTCATTCCCGGAAAAATGTCCAGTATTCCTTCAACAACTTTCCTAAGGCATGATCTCCAGTCTTCCAATCACTGTGGTTGCCGTACTCTGAAGTCACTGGATCTTCTCAGTGGCCTTCCTAAAACATAGCACTACAGACTGACCCCAATACTTCCAGTCCCTTGGAAGCCACCACAGGCATCATCAGCTGTGTCCTGGAAATTATAGCTCTTTATGTGTAAGCCAAACGCACATATAATGCAAGCCAAGTTAGCAGTAGCTTGTTTGTTTTTGTGGTTGTTTTTCCTTCTATACTATCACAAGAAGGAAGAGTTCATTTTACCCTTGCAGTCTGCTAAAACCTTCAGAAATTTTCATAGTTTTTTAAAAAAAGTTTATTGTTAGTTTTCTTTTTTCCCTTTTCTTTTAAATATTTATTTATTTATTTAACTTTTTACATTTGTTTTCACAAAATTTTGGGTTCCAAATTTTCTCCCCTTTTATCCCCTCCCCCCACCCCAATATCCCAAGCATCTAATTTTCCCTATCTCCAATCTACCCTCTCTTCTGTCATCCCTCCCTTCTCTTGTCTCCATCTTCTCTTTTCTCCTGTAGGGCCAGATGACTTTCTATTCCTCATTAACTGTATGTCTTCTTTCCTAGTAGCAACAACAATACTAAACAGTTGTTCCTAAGGCTTTGAGTTCCAAATTCTCCCCGTCCCTCCCTCCCCACCCATTCCCTTTGGGAAGGCAGGCAATTCAATATAGGCCATATCTGTGAAGTTTTGCAAATGACTTCCCTGATAGTCGTGTTGTGTAAGACTAACTGAATTACCCTCCATCCTATCCTGCCCCTCATTGTTTCTCTTCTGTCTTCTGATCCTGTCCCTCCCCAAGTGTTGACTTCAAATTGCTCCCTCTTCACTTTACTCTCCCTTCCATCATCCCCACCCCCCTTGCTTATCTCCTTCTCCCCCACTTTCCTATACTGTAAGATAGGTTTTCATACCAAAATGAGTGTGCATTTTATTCCTTCCTTTAGTCAAATGTGATGAGGGTAAACTTCTTGTTTTTTTTTTTCTCAGCTCTCCTCTTTTTCCCTCCACTAAAAAGTCTCCTACTTGCCTCTTAAATGACATATAATTACCCCATTCCATTTCACCCTCTTTCCTCCCACTACATTTCTCTCTCACCATTTACCTTAATTTCTTTTAAGATATGGTCCCTTCCTATTCAATTCACTCTGTGCTCTCTGTCTCTGTATGTGTGTGCATGTGTGTATGTGTGTGTGCGTGCATGCGTGTACATGTGTGTGTGTGGTCCCACCAACTACCCAGGTACGGAAAAGTTTTGAGAGTTACAAATATTGTCTTTCCATGGAGGAATGTAAACAGTTCACTTATGGTAAGTCCCTTAAGACTTCTCTTTGCTGTTTACTTTTTCATGCTTCTTCTCATTCTTGTGTTTGAAAGTCAAATTTTCTTTTCAGCTCTGGTCTTTTCATCAAGAATGTTTGAAAGTCCTCTGTTTCATTGAAAGACCATATTTTCCCCTGAAGTATCATACTCAGTTTAGCTGGGTAGGTGATTCTTGGTTTGAGTCCTAGTTCCTTTGACTTCTGGAATATCCTATTCCATGCCCTTCAATCCCTTAATGTAGAAGCTGCTAGATCTTGAGTTATCCTGATTTTATTTCCACAATACTGGAGTTGTTTCTTTCTAGCTGCTTGCCAGATTTTCTCCTTGAGCTGGGAGTTCTGGAATTTGGCCACAATGTTCCTAGGAGTTTCTCTTTTTGGATCTCTTTCAGGTGGTGATCGATGGATTCTTTCAATGCTTATTTTGCCCTCTGGTTGTAGAATGTCAGGGCAGTATTCCTTGATAATTTCATGGAAGATGATATCTAGGCTCTTCTTTTGATCATGACTGTCAGGTAGTCCCATAATTTTTAAATTGTCTCTCCTGGATCTATTTTCCAGGTCAGTTGTTTTTCCCATGAGATATTTCACATTCTCTTCCATTTTTTCATTCTTTTGGTTTTGTTTGGTGATTTCTTGGTTTCTCAAAAAGTCATTAGAATCCATCTGTTCCACTCTAATTTTGAGAGAACTATTAAATTCAGTGAACTTTTGAACCTCTTTTTCCATTTGGCTAATTCTGCTTTTGAAAGCATTCTTCTCCTCATTGGCTTTTTGAACCTCTTTTGCCAATTGAGTTAGTCTATTTTTCAAGGTGTTATTTTCTTCAGCATTTTTTTGGGTCTCCTTAACCAAGGTATTGACCTGTTTTTCATACTTTTCTTGCATCTCTCATTTCTCTTCCCAGTTTTTCCTCCACCTGTCTAACTTGCTTTTCAAAATCCTTTTTGAGCTCTTTGAAGACCTGAGCCCACCCAACATCCCCCTGGGATGTCTGGGGTACCGAGGCCCCGCCCTCCACGTCTTTTCCTGATGGCAAGAATATGTCCTCATGATCGTCAGACCCGAAAGTCGGGATCATTTGCATCTGTTCAAAAAAACTCTCTATATTTTTCTTCCCTTTTCTAGGCATTTTCCCAGCCAGTTACTTGACTTCTGAGATTCCTGTCCACCCCTGCCTAGATCCACCAACCTAGTGCTTGGGCTCTGAGATTCAAATGGGCTTTCCACGGCAGGCACGGCTGCTATTCAATGTGAACTTTAGTTCTGGTGCTGGGGTGGGGGCTGGGCCACCTCCCAGGCTCAGTTCCCTCAGGGGCTTTATGCAGAGACCTTCGGAAATGGAGTGGGTGGGGCATGGCTGTCTCCCAGGCTCGGCTCCTTCAGGTGGTTTATGCAGAGACTTTCAGTAATGAAGATCCTGCCTGCTGCTGGGGGAGTCCTGGGCCGCCGGGCCGCGCCACCGCTGCCTCCGCCACCACCCCTGCCTCTGCCTCCGCCTCTTCCTGCCCCTGCCTATACCTCCACCACTTCCTCCCGAGGGGACCCGAGCCACGGAGACACCCCGCTCCCCTCTCGGTAAGCCCAGGCGTGTCTCTCACTGACCTGTACAGTCTGTGGGCGAAGGGAACTTCCAGGCCACGGGAGCTTCTGTCCCTGAAGCCTGCTCAAATCAGCTTCTCTGGGGTGGCGGCCGGGGCAGCGCTGAGGTGGGGTCCGCTTTCTGGGGCGCGATGGACCCTGGGGATGGCTCTCCAGGGCTCTCTGGAATGGAAATCTCTTCCACTATGTTTCTGCACCCCCTGTAGTAATCCAGATCTTCTGGGGAACTCTTCTTACATTAAATCTATGGGCTGTGGGTTCGGCGCTCGCATACGTGTGTCTTTCTACTCCGCCATCTTGACTCCGCCCCTCTATTTTTAGTTTTCAACATTCTCTTCCACAAGATTGTGCATTCCAAATTTTCTCCCCATCTCTCTCTTCTGTCTACCCCAAGACAGCGTGGTGCATTTTGATTACCACTTCCCCCAATTTGCTCTCCCTTCCATCACACCCCTCCCTTCTCTTATCCCCATCCTCTCTATTTTCTTGTAGGGCAAGATAGATTTCTTTACCCCATTGCCTATATATCATATTTCCTAGTTGCATGTAAAAACAATTTTAATATTCATTTTAAAAATGTTGAGTTCCAACTTCTCTCTCTTCCCCCCTTCTCACCCATCCCCACTGAAAAGACAAGCAATTCAACATAGGTTATACATGTGTAGTTATGCAAAACACTTTCATAATATTCATATTGTGAAAAATTAACTATATTTCCCTCCATCCTATCCTGCCTCCATTTATTCTATTCTCTCTTTTGATCATATCCAACCACAAAAATGTTTACTTCTAATTACCCCCTCCTCCCATTTGCCCTCCCTTCTATCATTCCTCTCACCCACTCACCCCTGTTTATCTTTTTCTCCCCTATTTCCCTGCAGTGTCAGACAGATTTTCATACTAAATTGAGTGTTCATGTTATTCCCTTCTTAAACCAAATGCAATGAGAGCAAGTTTCACTCTTTCCCTTTCACTGCCTCCCTCTTCACCTCCATTGAAAAACCTTTTCCTTGCCTCTTTTATGTGAAGTAATTTGCCCTCTTCTATCTCTCCCTTTCTCCTCCCAATATATCCCTCTCTTACCCCTTAATATTATTTTTAGAATACATACTCACCTCACCCTGTGTCCTCTGACTATATGTATATAATCTCTCCAACTAACCTAATACTGAGAAAAGTCTCAAGAGTTACAAATATTATCTTTCCTTGTAAGAATAAACAATTCAACTTTAGCAAGCCCCTTATGATTTCTCTTTCCTGTTTACCTTTTCATGTGTCTCTTGATTCTTGTGTTTGAAAGTCAAATTTTCTATTCAAAATTTTCTATTCTATTTTTCTCATCAAAAATGCTTGAAAATCCTCTAATTCATTGAAAACCATTTTTTTCCCCTCAAATATTACACTCAGTTTTGCTGCATAGGTGATTCTTGATTTTAGTCATAGCTCTTTTGACCTCTGGAATGTCATATTCCAAGCCCTGTGACCCCTTAATGTAGAAGCTGCTAGATCTTGTGGTATCCTGATTGCATTTTCATAATACTCGATTTTTTTCTTTCTGACTGCTTGCAATATTTTCTCTTTGACCTGAGAGGTCTGGAATTTGCCTACCATATTCCTAGGAGTTTTCCATTTGGTATATCTTTCAGAAGGCAATCTGTGAATTCATTCAATATTTATTTTACCCTCTGGTTCTAGGATATCAGGGCAGTTTTCCTTGACAATTTCTTGAAAGGTGATGTCTAGGCTCTTTTATTCATCATGACTTTCAGGAAGTGTAATAATTTTTAAATTGTCTCTCCTGAATGTATTTTACAGGTCAGTTGTTTTTCCAATGAGATATTTCACATTGTCTGCTACTTTTTCCTTCTTTTGTCTTTGTTTCATAATTTCTTGATTTTTCAGAAAGTCATTAGTTTCCATCTCCTCCATTCTATTCTTAAAGGATTTTTTTTTCTTCATTGATCTTTTAAATCTCCTTTTCCATCTAGCCAATTCTTTTTAGGGCATTTTTCTCCTCATTGACTTTTTGGATCTCTTTTGGCATTTGGGTCAGTCTGTTTTTTAAAGTGTTACTTTTTTCAGCATTTTGAGGGTCTCCTTTAGTGAGAAGGTGACTCATTTTTTGTGATTTTCTTGCATCATTCTCATTCCTCTTGCCAATTTTTCCTCTATTTCTCTCACTTGATTTTCAAAATCCTTTTTGAGCTCTTCCATGGCCTGAGACAACTTCATATTTTCTTGGAGTCTTTGGATGCAGGAGCTTTGACTTTCTTGTCTTTTGCTTGTATACTGTGATCTTGCTTTTCACCAAAGTAAGATTCCGTAGTCTGATTCTTTTTTCCAGTTTTTTTCTAATTTCTCCAGCCATTTACTTGACTTTTGAGTGCTTTGTTAAGGTAGTTCTCTACCTCCATTGGGGTAGGAGTGTACTGTGATCCACTCAATCCCTCCATAATCTGTGAGCCTAGAGCACCAGAAACAGTGGCTGCCATTGCCCCTATTCCTGCTGCTGCTGCTGTGGCTATCCTGAGCTTTTCCACCCTCTCCACCACCCTGGGGCTGGGGCCTGACCACTTTTCTCTCTCACACAGGTAGCACAGATTTTTTCCACTTACCTTCCAATTTGTCCTTGGCATTTTGGGGCAGTGATATATGGAAACTGCCACACGTTGCAGAGATTCAGTCCACCTGCAGCCTGCTCAGGTCCTGTCTGTGCCAGCATGGCCCACATTGGACTGCGCTCTGCTCCCAGCACAGTGTGATAGATGCTTCCCAGCGACCTTGCAGGTTCTCTTGGGCTGCAGATTAGCTTCACTTCCTCATTCTGTGGGTTCTGCAGCAACCCAGTTTTGTTTTGTTTTTTAATTATCAACCTAAGCTACAAGATATGCATGAAGACAATCACAGGCCCATGGTTCTTGCATCTCCCATCTATTTCTCTTCCCATACATTAGTAAAGATATCTTCCATCCTTCAGTGAGCTTAATTTCTGAAAGTGAACTTCATGAAAAGAGTACTGTGTCATATTCCCTCCCCAGCACTGTTGAGCATCAGCCTATTAACAAATTCAGGGTATTGTACAGCTTCCCCACTTGGGTCCCAGGTCCCACAAGCAATATTATTGACTGCTATGGAAAGCAGAGATGAAACTGCATATTCATCAGTTTCTTGAGCATTCTAATCAGGGAGATGTTGCAGCGCAAATGAGCTCTGATATTCTTTTATTTTTGAGAGATGGGCAACTTTGAAATGTAATAGACCATAGCTCAGTAATGTGCACTGAGGATGGCAAGAAGGAGAGTGCAAGTGTCATCATTATTGTTTTATTTTTATTGGTATATTATTATCTTGTAAGTAAGAAGATTTTATATATAAACATGTATATACATATACACTCTATGCACATATGTATTTATGTGCATATATACATATAAATATGTTTGTATACATACATACATATATATGCATATGTGTATATGCATACACATATACACACATGTATATGCATAAATATATGCATAAACACACACATATAAACACACATGCATAATGTATGTTTAAACACATACACATACATACATGCATACACATATACAAATATATGTGCACACATACATACGCATATATACATATTTACATGCATGTGTATGTATGTATGTGTGTATATATACAGATATAGTTATCTATTATTCTCTATTGATATAGATAAACATATCCATTATCTATCTATAGCTATAGCTATCCATCTATATATGTATGTGTGTATATATGTGTGTGTGTTATTATGCATGCATGCATACATACATATGTATATGTATATTTATGCATGGATGCACCCTTGCAGTTTGAACTGTCCAGTCAGACCTGTCATAATAGAACCAGTGAGGGATAGGATTAGAAAGGATGTCAGAGCTCATTTAGTCCAGCCTCCTCATTAAATGTCACATGATAGTAGGAAACATGCTCACCAGACCATGGACAGTGTTCTGCTTATAGTTCATGTTTGTAATTATTTAATAAATTAATGGTCATTAGTTAATTCTTTTCAGGTGGGAAGACTGAGACCAACACAGAGAAGCATATTTTTCCGTAATGTGATAAACAGCAAATTTGAGAAAGTATTGAGATCTAACTCTCAGCCAAAGGCTATCTCCCTTTGACACAACTTCCTTGACACTATTTAATGTGGTTGAAATCTCTGTTTTCAGTGGTAATGTTAGGCAAGCTACAAAATTGCCAGTCTGTTTCCATTTATGTTCTCTCTAAGATATTCCACACTGTAAATATAGCCTGTTTCTTCCTCTGTCTTTCTCTGACTCTCAGTCTTTCTCTGTCTCTCTGCCTCTGTTTCTCTGTATCATTGTGTCTTTCTATCTCTGCATCTCTTTCTCTGTGTCTTTCTCTTTGTCTCTCTGTCTCTGTTTCTTTATCTCTGTCTTAGTAACCCTCTCTCTGGCTCTCTCTCTGTCTGTCTCTGTCTCTCTGTCTCTGTCTCTGTCTCTGTCTCTCTCTCTCTTTCTCATCTTCTTTCTAAAATATCAGGATGCCTCCTCTGGTTAAATGGAGAGGAAGTTCCTTACCCAAGATAATGCAGGTAGTTTCAGAACTTAGATAAAACCCACTTATTTCACCCAATCACTCAAGTCCAGCAGTCTTTCTAATTCCCTCCACACAGTCTCACTTTGTATTTTGTGTCAAGGTAGTATAAATCCTTGTATAGTAACAGACAGCAAGTCTCAGTTTATTTTCTCAATACAAGACAGTAAGCTGTGAATGGTCCCCCCCAACCCCCTCTATTAGCAGCTCCTGCAGCTGTTTTGAGTTGGGTTCTGTAACTCTGTATAACATGTCTGCAAAAACTCATTGACATTAGCCAAATATTCCATTATTTGTATAAAGGATGATGGTATTGGGAGGGTTGTTGCAGCTCACTTTGGGAATTTCTAATACAATTACTCAAAGAGAAGTGAACTGTATCTCCTCTAAATGACTACATTTTCTCCCAGTTTTCCATGGATTGTTTAACTTGTAAGGATGATGGAAAACCCTAATAAAATATTTGATGTCTCAGCTTGGTAGAAAACTTAATGGGGGAAGGGTGCTTCTCCACCATGTCCAGTTTCCTCATCTGGGGACTACAGGGCTTTTTATAGCTCTTCACTAAGTGAAGAATACTAGAGTGGGTTTTCCTATATAGGTAATAAGAACATCACTTCACTATCAGAAGGTGGGTATTATGTTTCCTGGTAGGTCTTCTGGGGATGCGGTTAGATGTAGCTTTGACTATTGTTCTAAAGTCTTCCAAGGTTTTCTTTAAAATGTCATTGTCATATAAATTGTTCTCTTGGGTCTTCATGCTGAATTCATTCAACCTTCCCAGGAATCTCTGAAATGATGTCCTTCATAATTTCTTATGGCAAAATAGCATTCCATTCCCTTCATATTATCATAGCATTACAATTTGTCCATCTATTGCCAAAATGATTGGAATTCCTTTAGATTCCAATTAATTGCTTTGTGTATGTCTCTAGCCTTTAGATCCCTCCTTCAAGATCAGAAAGTTTGTTTTTTAAGGAGTTGTCCTTTTCAGTGATCTTTTTTTAACATTAGGCCAATTCTGTTTTTAAGGTGTTATTTTCTTCAATATTGTTGTACCTCTTTTATCCACCTCCTAATTTTGTTTCCATAATATTCTTGCATCATTCATATCTATTTTTTTCCATTCTTCCTGTACTACTCTTAATGTTTTATTTAACTCTTTTAGGAATTCTTGTTGGGCCTGGGAAAAGTTAGCATTTTTTCTTTGAGACTTTTTTTTGGTAGCTGTTTTCACCTAGTAGTCCTCTTCTGAGTTGATATCTTGGTCTTCCCTGCCACCATCGTAGCATTTTATGATCAAATTCCTTTTTTTTTTTGGTTATTCACTCATTTCTTCCAGCCTATTTCTGAACTAAACTTTGTGTTAAGCTTGGGCTCTGCTTACCTATGGAGGGGGAAGCACTGTTTCAAGCTTCAGACTTTTTCATCCTGCTATTTTCAGAGCTAGGTCTGGGTGTCTGAAAGTTTTTGGTGTTTCCAAGGTGATGTGATCCTGGGAGAGGCACAGAAAATGCTTTCCTTCTCTGTAGTCTGATTTGTACCAAGAAAGGGTCCCTGATCCCTTAAAATTTCAATGTGCTTGTGCTCCACTCTGCTTTGTTTCCATTCTATGGCCCCTGCTCCTTGTGACCTATCACTATCACTCCTCTCTGTCCTGGAACTGGGACCCAGGAGTGTGTATGGGAAATAGAGTTGCCAATCAGCACCAACTGTACCCAGTACCAACAAAGTGTCCCCTGTAATCTCTTTTTGCCCAGATGTCCAACCCAAAACCCCTTACCAGCTCTGGGCTGAGAACTTTCAAAGCTGCTGCTGATGTCATTGTTGTATATGGAGTTTCCAGTCAGACCTCTTCCTGCCAACCTCTTAAGTTTCTTAGGCTGACTCTGCTACTCAAAAATTTGATTTGAGGCTTTTTTTAAAGTTGTTTGGAGGAGACTGTTAAGAGAGTTAAGATGGATAGATGCCCCTAATCTTCCATCTTGGCTCCCAAAAGGGACTTATTTTTCGTCTCTTGATTTTGTTAAAAGAGCTCATGCTTTCTCATGGAGTCATTGATTTCTGTTTAGTCTGTTTTAACTTTCAGGGAGTCCTTTACTTAGGTAAGGTTTATCAATTTCTGTTCTAAGTTTTCTATTTTCCTTCAAATTCTTTTATCCAGATTTTTTAATTTCAATGTTTCATCACTTGCTTTATATTTTCTAAATATACAGGTGATTTCTATGAAAAAAATGCTTTTTCTTTAGTTTATGTTTCTAGTGATTATGGAATTATTCTCTTCTAGCTTCAATTTTTGGAAATCTCTGTCTCTTCAATCATTTTTTAAAGTCAAGGACATTTCTGTAATTGGCTAATCTATCCAATCTTAAGGCCTGAGCATTGTTATTTTTTTAATTTTCCAAAGGTCAGGTTCCATCCCCTTCCTGCACTTTTGGAAAAAGTGGTCAACCTTTCTTAGTCTTGCCCTGGGTCTCACATTAGTTCATATGCTGATCTCTATCATCTGGTTTGAATCTTCCCTTCAGCCTATCTCAAAGTTACAGAGTGATAGATCTTTAGTACCTACATGACATCTCAGGTCAGAATACTGGGGATGGCAGAGTCCTGAGGTGGCACTATTTGAACTCTGCTATACCTGTACTCATCACTGCCATTCCTAGTGGTACCCATCATTCCTAGGTATTTCTGACCCCCCCATGGGGTTTCCTGGGGTCTCCAGCCTTTCTGACCAGTCTCAAGCAAAGTTGGGAGGATGCACTTCTTTGCCCATGCTAGTACTGCTTGGGCAGGCAACCTTTATCCACTTGCTCTGGCCTTCTAGGTGTCATCTTGTTCAGTTGTTTAGTGGAAAATGCCACTACTTGTTTCCCACTGGATTTCTTGATCATTTATTAACCTGGGGGAATTTTTATTGCTTTGCTAGAGTAGATATGGGGAGTTGATTTTCTTACCTGTAGCAAGCAGCTTGCTTGGTTGCAAATTAGAAGCTTACATTCTAATGTGGGGACTGCATATGCACCCATATATATATGTATATTACATATGATGTGTTTTTATATATAAGATTAATACAGGCTAGATGAAAGATAACCTTTGGCTATCATAGATGTGACTAAGGGGGGAAAATACCTTCAAGAAGGTCACATTTGAGCCTAGTCTTGAAGAAAGACAGGGGTTATAAAACATGGAGGTGAGAAAGGAGAGTGTTCTACATATGAGGGAAAGTCAGTGAGAACAGATGGGAGATCAAGTTTTATACATGAGAAATAGCCAATAGGAAGGGGCCAGTTTGTGAAGAGTCTTATATGCTAAGCAGAGGAGATCTTTGTTTATAAATCCTAGGGGTAATAGTATGGAGTCACTGGAGTCTACTTAGTATAGTAGTGGTAGATAACTAGCATAGGATAGACAATGAAGATAATTGTACTTAAGGGAAGTCATTTTGGCATCTGTGTGAAGGATGAATTCAAGAGAGAGCATCTGGAAGCAGGGAGCTCAATTAGGAGTATTGGCAATATTGTATGAATGATGAAATGGAGGACTTGAAATGGACTCTTGGCCATGGAAGTAAAGAGAAAAGAATGTATTAGTTGAGAGAACATACAGATAGAAACCAAGTGGTTGCCACACACATGCATCCTTCTGCTGATCTGTTTCCTGTCAAAAGTAATGTTTAAATTCATTTCCAACTTGGACTAACTCACAGGAAAATAGGCATTATCACTGTATATGTCACAAATAGACAGAATAGCCCACAGTTAAAAGTGTAACATAGTGAAGTGTACAGAGAACTGGATTTGGGGTCAAGAAGGCCAGATTCAAATTCCACTTCTGATACTATTTGGGTGACCCTAGACTTCACTTTCACTTTGATTCCTTCAGTTTCAGTTTCTTCACTGAACAGTTATTAAAAGAACACCCACTTCACAGAACTGTCCAGAGAACTAAGTGAGATATCCTTTCTTAGCACTTTGCAACCCTTATATTGATGTGATCACTCTGCCTGCTATAAATATTAGGAGAGTCACAGGAAGGATAGATATGAATGAGACCTTGTTAAAAGGTGTTCACTGTTCTTCAAATGGAATACCACTACACTCTGTACCCAATGAGAAAAACCCCAAATGGAGACCCAGTTTTCCATGACTACATGTCTGCCAATGGTACCTCCTGCTGATAAAGGAAGGATCTTGATCTTTGGAATTTCCTTTTATTTTCCAGCATTACAGAGCCAACCCTATCTGAGTATTTCAGGGATTTCTTCCAATTCATGCTTTGGGGCATTGGTTTCCTGAATGCTGAGGCCCACATGGAAACAGAGCCTTGACTTCCTCTTCATCAGAGGTCTGTGCCTCCAGGCTGAACTGTCAGATCTCTACTTAATCCAGAGATTCATCTCTGAGTCTATTAAAAGCCTCACTCTGACATTCTCCCATCTTGAAATGTGTCTATTAATCCTCGTATGATCCATTGAAAATAAGTGGTTGAAAAGTATTACATAAAAGTATGTGGGTTATTATTTTTTTAAAGTAGGACCAGCTTTAATTATAAAAAGAGGAAAGGGTGATAAAGAATGGTAATTGAAAAGTAGTGACCTCTTTGACTGGTGACATGTATAATATTTTTTTTCCTTGAAACCAACCCAAGTCTGAATCAGTCCAGTAAATGAACAAGGGGTAAAGAATTGCCCTAGGCATGGTAGATAGGCTATTGTCCTGTAAAAAGGCATATGAAGGCTAGTCAGACATCCGAGAATGGAGCGAGGGGGCATCATTCAAGAGTCCTTATGGGTCATAGTCTCTGGACAATGCTCAGGTCATCATGATAATGCTCTGAGCTCATGAATCAAGAAGTGTTCCAAAAGGTCTTCAGTTCATATCAGTTGGTAGAGATTGTGTCATGGGACATTCCAGAAGCAGTCAATGAGTGTTTGATTGATTATAGACTAAGAAGCTGTTAAAATGATGTTGAAGAGTTTATCAGTTAACTGTGCTCTTCTCTATTCCTGTGACTTCTACTTTGATCTCCACTGAAATAATTTTCAAACTGGCTTGTCCAGCACTGGCCTGCCCTCTGAGTTTCAGTTTCCCAACTCCAAGTACAACAGCTAGACAACTCTACTTGGGTGTACCACCAGGAAATATTTCAGTCATTTTAAACCTATTGTCTATCACAGTGCTTCCAAAGAATGACCCAAGACAATGCTTACTCTCCAGAAGTTCACAGTCTCCTGCATGTGACTGTGAAAAATAAGTCTATATAATCATGTTCTAAACTGGAAGAACTAAAGAGAATCTGCAGAGCAAAGGCACGAAGGATAAGGTGGAAGGGGAAAGACAGTGGGATTTGAGCTGGGACTTGAAGGAAGCCAGGGAAACTCACCTGAAATTCAGCAACTAGAAAATCCTTCAAACTCAGCAAAATATGTCAAATGCAGAGAATTCTTCAAAATCAGTACATCAAATCCAAACTTGTTATCTTTTCTCCCAGATGTCCTCCTCATTCTGATTTTGTAATGTTGGTCTGTATCTCTCCTATTCTCCTATTTCACAAACTTATTAGTTATGTGAGTCTGAGCAAGTCACTTAACTGTTCTGTGCCTCAGTTTCCTCAACTGTAAAAGGAAAGTAATAATAGAACCTACCACACAAGTCTTCTGTGGGGTCAAATGAGATAATATGTGTAAAGTACCTTGGCAAACTTATAGTGCTAGATAAATGTGAACTATTGCTAATAATAATTGTTACTATTACCTAAATTTTCTATGTTCAAACCATAACTTAAAAGTTACTTATAATTAATACGTACAAAACTTTTCTTTGACTTGTCCATTCCCAACCCTCCCCACATCCTCTCAATCATCCAGGGTCTGTGGATTCTCTCTCCTGAATACTTTTCTGGCATTTTTCTTCTCCTTTCTATCCTTGCTGCCACAAGCCGAGAAGCACTCCCTTGCTCCATCTCTCTGGATCACTACTGCAGTTCCTTAAAGAGTGACTCTTTCTAGGATAGCATGTGCCCTTTCCTGTGGTTCAATCTTCCCTTCTTGTCTTGTCTCATATTGAGGCATCGGAGTGGTAGAGTAGAGTACTGTCTTGGATGAGTCGGGAAGATTCATCTTCCTGAGTTCAAATCTGACCTCAGACACTAGCTGTGTGACCCTGGGCTTAACTTGACCTCATTTGCCTCATTTTCCTTATTTGTAAAATGAACTGGAGAAGGAATGTAAACCACTCCCTTGTCTTTGCCAAGGAAATCCTAAATGAGGCCGCCAAGAGTCAGACATGACTGAATAATATCTGTTGGTCTATAAACACCTCAGGAATCAGCATTACACTTTAATATATCTCTGTCAGTACAAAACCCTCCGTAAAAAAATGATTATAACAATGAGGATGATGATGATGATGATAATATCTAACGTTTAAATTCCATATTATGGTTTGCAAAACACATCACAGATGTCATCTCATTTGATTTTCTCAACAACCTTAGCAAAGTGATTTCTATTATTTCCATTTTACAGGTGAGGAAACTAAGGAGAGGCTAAGTGACTTCTTTAGGGACACCAACTGTTAAGTGCCTGAGGCTTGATTTGAACTCAGATTTTCCTGCCTTTCGGTCTAATGATGTGTTGCCCAGCTGTTTCATAGTGTCTGGAATGCAATTTGTACAATTTAAAGTTTTCCAGTGTTTCCTAAATCAAGGAAATATATCTGACCAAGTCCTAGATGCCTTGGGTACAGTCAATGAATGCTGCAGACATTCAGAGAAGGGAGGCTAGGCTGGCCATGGATGGTGCAGTAGATAGAATGCTGGATTCAAGTATTAGGAAGACCTGAGTTTGAATTCTGCATCACGTACTTCAAAGCTATTTGATCGTTGGCACTTTACCTGGTTTCAGTGATCTTCTGCTCCCATAGCTGTAAAATGAGAATAAAACAGTATGAGTGGATGAGAGGACCGACAAAGATAACAATGGCAGGTCCTTTGCAAACCATAAAGCACTACATACATCCTAGCTATCATCTTTCTTCCTTTTTTTTCTTCCTTTCCACCTTATCCACTAAACCAACCAGGAACCGAATCCATTTCCTTCTATTGTCCAGCAGAACATTCTATGCTTCCACACGGATCCTTTTGTATAGATTAAGGGTTGTGAAGGAAAGTGTGACTGGGAGTCACCTTCCCCATTTGTAAGAAAATCGGATCCCTGTATTTCCTGTCTCCTTTCAAATTCTGAGTTCCTCATGGAGAGATAAAACATTTTTAATCGTCATTCTTGAAATGAAAAAAAAATCCAGAATTCTCCCTGCATCCCAGTGGAAGGTTTGTGGATTTTTAAAATGCGCAATCAGGGTGTGTTAATGGTGTTATTACTGTGTGCTTGCTGTTTCGCACATATAAATGATTACATTTTAACGGCAACTTAGTAATCTGTAACTCTTCCATAATGAATTGATTTTTATAGAACATTTTCATTCATTTGAAAAATGTCTAGCCTTCTATTGAATGTGAATTACAGTCCAATTAGACTCCATATTTAAATAATCAGTTTTAGCTGTGCAGTATTAGAATGTCACATTCTATAAAGGACTTTTAATTATTTTGGGGAAAAATCGCATGCCACTTAATGCATTTTTGCAATTAAAAATAATGCCCATGTATAATTTTGTAATCTCATTGATATTAAAATTTAACTAAAATGTTTGTACCTACTGTTAAAATAGTCTGAGAATTTAGAACCACTGAATATCAGAGATGGAAAGAACTTTAGAACATGCAGTGTCAGAGTTAGGAGGGGAATAAAATGGAGAATGTCAGAGCTAGAAAGGGTCTTGGAATGGAAAATATAACAATTGAGAAGGGGTTTAGACATAGTAGATCAGAATAGGGCATAGCCTTAGAGCAAGGAAGGTCAGAGTTGGGAGGGACCTTAAAACAGGAAGTATCAGAGATGGGAGGGAGCTTACAACATGGAATGTCAGTGCTGGAAAAAGGCTTAGAACAGGGAAAGTGTAATGGCATACTAGGGAGATCAGAGATTACATAAACCAACCTGCTCATTATACAGACAGAGAAACTGAGGAAAGGAGATTTGCCCAAGGCAGAGGGTGCATTATCTACCCTATGATGTTCATCCCAGCTGTGATTTCCTGCCTCATTTAAGTAGCAAGATCCCTAGCCTTAGAATTTTCCATTCAGGCTCCTTTCCACTGGACAATTTAACCAAAAGTTTTAAGGTCCAGATCACAGCTGGGCCTCAGAAGAGATAATCTTCTTTGCTGAAACTTCTCTTGGATTCTAATATTTTCCTACAGATTAATTACATTCCAGCCAGGTCCTAATTATTATTTCTACCAGTGGGGAAATGATTGTTTCTTTGACTTTAAGAAAGGAAATTGGTCGTGCGCCGATGGCTCAGTTCCTCAC
Organism: Bettongia penicillata ogilbyi; assembly: GCA_023548195.1. Taxonomy (NCBI): domain Eukaryota; kingdom Metazoa; phylum Chordata; class Mammalia; order Diprotodontia; family Potoroidae; genus Bettongia; species Bettongia penicillata. The sequence goes on along the minus strand of JAJHZJ010000150.1, from coordinate 13,237,940 downwards.
CTGCCAGCTCTTATTTGTGGATACAATAGTAGAGGAATGACTGGCTAATGAAGTGCAGAGAGTAGGGCCCAACGGTGCACTCCACTGGCACTTCTGAATGCACATAGCCATGGTGTCCAAGGTCTAGCAGGCAGAGACTGAGTGTGCAAACCCTACTTTGCCTTTCTTAGTGGTTGGGGGGAGAAATCTAATGAATGTGCCCGGACCCAAGCTTCTTCCTTACTTGGCTAATCCAAGCCCAATCGGTCATAGAGACAATTCAGTCCTGAATTGAGCTGAGTAATTATCTTTTATCAGATCTATCCAGAATGGTTTAGTCATTTGGTTTCTGCCAATAGAATATAAAAGAACTCTTCATCTTTTTTTCTTTTCTACTGTCCCAATTTTTCATATATATATATATATATATATATATATATATATATATATATACATATAAAACATGCATACACATGCTGGCACACATAGACACTCTCTTAAGCATGTGCACATGTGTATGGGCACATACACATAAAAAATGACCATATATTTCATTTTGACAAGAAAGTAGTTGTTCCGTTTTGTTTTATTTTGCGGTTTGCAAAAAGGTTCAGAACTTTGGCAATATAGACAGACCTATTAGAGTCTTAGAATCCCAGCTATATATGAAACCTCAGAGATAATTAGTCTTATGTGTACCTTAAAAGGAATCTCTGATCCAAGAGTCTACACAAGCAAAAGTTATGCATCCCTTGCCTGAACACCTCCAATGAAGGCAAGCCTATCACCTCCCCTACGGGGAGGCACCATGGTCCACCTGGAAACTCCCATAGTTCTGAAGTTTTCTCTGACCTCTAGACTAACTCTTCTTCTTCCCTGAAATGTCCCCACATTGTTCCTAGTATTGTACTCTAGTCTCCAGTATCGCAAAGCCAATCCATATTCTATATGATAGTCTTTCAGAGATGCTAAGGTAGCTGACTAGACATTGCCTAAAGCCCTTTCCATCTCAGGTCTAATGACCCAGTTGATTCCCACCTTTCAGATGGTTTCCTTTGTATCATCTGGGATAGAAATATCTCTAGATTATAGATTTTTTAAAAACTAGTTTAATTAAACACACACACACACCATGTTCCTGTTGTTCAAATAGACAGTTTAGAATCTGAAATCGGTTCAGTTAGTCAGAGAAATTCTAATCTTAACCCTGATGGATGTAGCAGTCTACCTGAAAATAATCCCTGAAGGATGTGACCATGGTCCCTGATGTATTTGACAGCCAACCTGGAAATCCTAGTATAACACTTCCTTCCCATGGACTTTAGTCAAGGACATAGTGCTCTCCTGGGTAATCAATGGCTAAGTGATTTGTGATAGCCTTAGATAACTACTGACCTTAGTTGATGTCACTGAAAGGTAAGGTAGAAGCTCCAGAGACAGCTAAAAATTTAGGTTCATGAGCTTGACTTCAAAATCCAAGGATCATTATCTTTACTCCTCATGGACCTATGTAGATCCAATCCAGAGAAATAATCCCATCTCCTGAGAACGAACCTCCAGTCCTACTTTCCTAAGCACTTCAAATGGGGTGAAAAGTTGAGAAAAAAGAGGAATTTTAACAACAGTTGAAACTCATTGTATAACTGTCTGAAGCCATTCTCCCTTTTTCAAGGTTTCTCAATAAAAGGTTATTGATAGGAAACTGTCAGCCACTTGTCTGTTGCAAAAGAAGTCTGTCTAACAGAAATGCACCCAAGAATTGTATTCAGCTTAAAGTCAGATCAGAAGAGCTCTCCTCCTGGGCTCTTTGTGATTGCCATCATCATTCTCTGGCATGCACTTCTCTGATGCTTTTTCTCTTCATCTCACACCCTTCCTGAGCTTAGAATTAAGTGCAGACACCCCAGGTTACCATGACTCCAGCTGGGGCACTTATATGTCAAAGAATTCTAGAGTCCCTGAGCTGGAAGACAAATGCTATAGTTTTACAGAGAAGGAGATGCAGAACAACACATGGGAAGTGACTGCCCTAGGTCATGCTGAGAGTTAATGGCAGCAATGAAATCCATAGAATCTTGAAACCTTGAAGCTGGATCTAGGATAAACCAGGTGTACTCATAGCATAGGATCCCAGAATATCACTGGAAGGAACTTCTTGAGAAAACTAGTCTAAATCACAAGTGGACAACCCAACACCCAGGAACTGGACATCCAACTTTTGTTCAGATGCTACCAATGAAGGGGAGCCTGCTACTTCCAAAGGTGATCCAGTCCACTCTGAGGTGGCTCTTGCTGTGAGGAAAGTGTGCTGCTCTTTGTTTGTTAGCCACCACCCCCCTCACATTAAAACCAGATTTCACACTTCGAAGCGTGTGGACATCCCTTCTCTTTCTGCTCTTTGGGGGTAAGCAAAATAAGTCTAATCTTTCTTCCAGGTGACAGACCTCCAGATAGATAAGGACAGCTCAGAACATACCCCCGAATCCTCCCCGGGCTCTGTTCTGGACTACTTTTTTCCATTTTCCTTTGAATAGCAAATCCTCATGGGGTCTCAACAAAAGGCCTTCTACCACTTTGGTCATGCTCCTCTGGATAATCTTCAAGTTATCAATGTCCTTCTTAGATCAGGGTACATGGGGTCAAGCCTGATCTTGTAGATGAGAGCTCCGTTGTCATCTGACAGTCAGACTCTGACCTCCTATTCCTTGAAGATATGCCTTTCTTCATTCAGCCCATGATCACATCACCATTATGATTGTCTGGAGAAGCTTGCTGACTATTAATGAGGTTAGCACTAAACTTCTACTGTAACATCTTCTTTTGGACAAGTTTTTAACTGTGACTCTCCCATTTTGTACTTGGGGGAAATTTCTGGAACACCAGGGTAATATTTGACATTTATTCCCAATGAATTTCATCTTCTGAGATTCAGTTCAGTAGCCAGCCAAAACCTTGTGAATCCTGACCCTGGGATTTATCATGCTGTGATCCCTAACTTTGTGTCCACTGTAAATGGGATAAATATAATGTCTATACCTTTTCCTAAATCAGAGATAAAAGTGTTATGTAACATGACCAAATACAGATCCCTAGGTCACTCTCTTGGAGATTTCCTTTCTTGCTGCCACTCCAGAACGAAAGACTCCTCTTCAAGTCAGGTTGTTCAGCCAGTTCTGTCTGTTGTCCTATACTATTCTCTCTCTCTCTCTCTCTCTCTCTCTCTCTCTCTCTCTCTCTCTCTCTCTATATATATATATATATATATATATATATATATATATATGTATACACCCCTTGTCCTATATTATATCATATCTGTCCATCTTAGACACAAAAATATCAAATATGTTGCTACACTATCTTTTGCAATCAAATAAAGAATGATGATCCCAGCGGACTTTAAATTGTCAGTAAATAATATATGTACAAATTCACCTCCAGACATAGCCCTTAAACTGAGCATAAACTCTGCTAGGCTTCATTAAGGAAGGGCCTTTGGTGATTTGCATAACCCTTCATTAGCCTTAATGGTACATGACAGTACTGACTTAGGAACAGCTCAGAGCCTGAGTAATCAGAAGGGATCTGAAGCAGAAATAAAGTCACTAATTTTCACCCTTCCTCCTCCCTCCCTCCCTCCCTCCCTCCCTCCCTCTCCCTCCCTCCCTCCCTCTCCCTCCCTCCCTCCCTCTTTCTCTCTCCCTCCCTCCCTCCTTCCCTCCCTCTCTCTCTCTCCCTCCCTCCCTCCCTCCCTCTCTCTCTCCCTCTCTCTCTCTTTGTTTCTGACTGTGAATAAGGAAAAACTTCCTAAAACTCAGAGCTATCCCAAGCTGGGATATGTACCTTTGCTTTTTTTAGGATGTGTTATGTGAGCTCCTTGCCAGTGGGGAGTCTTGAGAAAAGACAGCATGACCTAGGGAAGATTCATGTGTCACTTAGAGGCTAAATTAGATAATCTCCAAGATCACAGTCCTACAGGGAACTTAGGAGAGTAGAGCAATGAATTTTGGAATCAATGTTCTTGGAATATGATTATGGTAGATTAATATAGATTCTGGTATAACTACTAACTGTGTTTCCTTAGGCAACTTATTTCATTCAGAGCCTCAGTTTCCACATCTTTAAAATGAGATAGGGACAATATTGCTTGTCTTTATGTACTTCACAACATTGTTTAGAGGAATACTGTTTGTGAAGATTCATGTTCCACAGAAAGATTAGTCCTTTCCAATTCTGTTTTCCTCATGAAAAATTTATCATCTTTGTTTCTGTGCAGATGTGAAAAGATAGACTTAAAAACATAGGATTTTACTAGAAGGAATCCAAGACATCATTTAATTAAACTCCTTCATTTGTGAGGTTAGGAAAATAAAGCTCAAAGAGAAGGGACCTAGTCCAGTTTTCACAAAGTAATAGAGCTGGAATTTAAAGCTAAGCTCTCCAACGTTGAGTCCAGTGACCCTCTGTTGCATCACTAGGGATAGTGGGAGAAGGAAAGTGTAAACTGGTGCTGTTTGGGGGCCCAAAAGCCATCAGAGATAAATGCATCACTGACTTCAGGATATCTAACTTTCCTCAAAGCTAGCTGGACTTTTGGCAGGCCAGGAAACTGGGGTTAGCCTAATAGGGAAAACTTTATTAGGTATAAAGATGAAAGTCTTATGATTGAACATAAGATGTCACGAATACAAGATGGGGCAGACATGTTCAACAGTAGTTTGAAAACAATCTGGAAATTTTAGTGACCTGAAAGTTTTATACAAGTAAATAGTGTGACACAAAACCCAAACATTCCAAGGTAATTGTGAGCTGAGGGGAATAGGGAGGAAATAGTGTCATGGTCCTCTCCTCTGGGTAGGCCCCATGTGGAACATCATGTCCAGAAAAGATTTCATTCAATAAGGTGGGGGATGTCAATGGAAAAGTGGCCAAAGTAGAAAACACCTCCAGCCCTGGTTGTATGGAATTCAGCTGAAGAAAAGAGAGATGTTGAACCTATAGGAAAAATGAAAAAGACTCAAGGAGAAGATAATAGTTTTGTTTTATTATTTAAATAATTTAAATAAATTATATTTATCATTTTGCTTTATTATTTAAAATTTATTATTTAAAATATGGAAGAGAGATTGGTTTTGTTCTGCTTGGTTCCCAAAAGAAGAGAATTAGGAGAAATGGATGGAAATTGCAAAGATGACACTTTGAGTTTGATGACCTCACATTGTGTACCTTGCAGACATGGAGATTCTTGCATACAGGTTGGACCTGTTGACCTCTGACATCTCTTCTAACTCTGAAATTTAATTATGCTGTGAAGAAAGTAATATATATATCAGTATACACTGAGAAGATTAAAGTGGATCCTTTATCATTTTTAGTCTCAGAAAGGAAGGTGGGATTGTTGCTCTCCCCCATATTACCAAATTTCCAACCAATCATATTATTCCTTGTACCTCAACTCTATAAGTCATGTTGCTTTCAACCTCATGAGGTCACCTACCCTGTTCTGTACTCTCAAAAATATATAAAAGAGGAGCTGTCCTTTTGGTCTGGGTCCTTGACCAAAGGCTGATACATTGACTCTTTCATTGGCAGGCAGCATTTTTTGGAGAAACATGCTTTGGTTTACCCTTTCGTTAAATTTTAATCATGACACTATATTGAATAGATTTGAAAACTGAGACTCACAGAGCAGAAAACATAACTTGTTCACACTAACATATCTAGTAATTGTCCAGGATTACATAGCTATCTGAAGTGTGTGAGTTGGAGTCAAACTAAGGTTTTCTGGACTCCAAGTTCATTTCTATTACCCACTGTGATACCTACCTGCCTCTGAATAAAAGGTAATTTTGGAGAGGGGTACCTTAGACCTCAATGTGGCCTTTGATCTGATTCCTCAGAGATTGTGAGAGGCAGAGTTGAGCCCAGAATTCTAAAGACTAAGAGTAAAATCCGAGCTCTGACTGGTGCTACAAAGCTGGAAGGGCCTTGAATATTGAGTATGCTCCAGCATTGGATGTGTGTGTGTGTACATGCTCACGTGCTCACAGTTCTATTCAAAGAACATTGTAAAGTAAGTTGGTCTTTTGACTACAGAAACTCATGAAGCCTGACTACTTAGATTCAGAGCCATTGAAATCTTCAAAGAGAAGGCCCACACAGATATGATCATGGCTGCTTCTCAACCTTGACACAGAACTAAGAAGAGTGTGAAGGCCCCTCATGACACATAAGTTTTAGTCTTCAAAGTGGGCAAGTAATACTGATAATTTTCAGAAAAATGGAAGACCAGAATATTATAACTCAGTCTCAGAAGTCTTCATTGAAGAGGAGAGCTTCAGATTACTCTCGAAGTGAGCTCAGACTTAAGGAAGATAGAGCAACCTCATTAGCACAGAAAGTTTACATATGAGGGACTTGTTTGACTAGAAAGGATGGTTTGGGTTTTGCATGCTGAGGAGGCAGGGTGGAGGGATTCAAATTTGGTTTCACTTGAGCCAGGAGATCCTCCTGTGGCCATCCAACTCACACCCTTGGGAGAAGGTGTGATGTCCGAGAAATTTGCAACCAGGGGAGCTGAAAACAGCCATGACCTCTCTATATCCCAGTCCCTAAGCATGAACAATTCTTTCATTCTTCCTCTCTGGCTCCCAGGAGGTGCTGGGGGTGAGGCAAAGTCCTCACCAAAGCTTAGGAGGATTAATTTAATACAACTGATTGCCAACGAAGGCTCTCATCAAAGATTAAATAAGCATAATTTAACTGTGAGAATGATAATAGATTTAGTTAAGAAGAGAAAGAAGCAAAATTGAATTAGAATGCATATTTGTAGGAAAATTGGAGTTTAATATAATTACCCTCAGAGATGAGCATGATTACAGTGACTGGGGTCCTGAGGTGGAAGTTTTAATTGTATTATTTAAAATAAAGCCGGGGCCTTTGGCTCATCACGGGTCAGTAGCACTGTTGGTATATGTGAGAGGATCAATCTGGTCCCCATGGGAAACCTCACTTCACTGGTCAAATAAGAAGAGAAACAAAGACAGCCTTCCCCACTCTTTTGCTCCCCGGACTCTAGAATATTAGAGACTTAGTAGTAGAATGCCTTGCAAATAGCAGCCTTTCCATACATGTGGAATAAATGAACTCTGTGACTAAGTGAACTCTGTTGAAATTCTCTCTTGCTACCTTATGCAGTGGAAGTACTCTAGACTCTCTAAGGCTAAACAGATTTAGCACATATTCTGTTTAACAGGTCTTGCCAAACTGGATGTGCTTCATTATGGCTTGGTGATGGAAGGGACCATGGATGGATCTGTTATCTGAAAATCCACATAACCACCAGGTGGTGAACTTTTGCAGCTATAGTAATTCATGAATATGATTAGCTAAGGCATGAAGTGGTTAGAATTTGGATTAGTGGGAGCATCCTTGGAGATAAGTGAACAAGTTGAAATTGATCTTTTGACCTACTGAAACAAGTCCCTTTCTGATGGATTCACAACGGGCAATTAATTATTCACATCTCAAGTAACCTTAAGCCTTGTAAAAGAGACAAGATCCCCACAACTCATGAGTAAATATATATGAATCATTTATCTGTCTATCTATTTATCTGTCCATCTGTCTGTCTCCCTATTTTTCCATAAAGTGCTGAATGAATGGAGGCCATCAGTACAGAAGCAAGTTAATAAAAAAGTGATTCAGTTGACCATTTCAACTTCCCCAAAACAAATGTGTGCTGGCAAAGTTGTAATCATGAACATCCCTAAATAATTTATTTTGTTCCCTATAAGAGCAGTCAATGCAGCAATGAATTTGATAGAAAATGGTGACCAGTCCCTTGTGGACTCATGGATGTTTGAGACCATCAGTCAACTTTAAAAGTCATTAATTCTATTGTCCTGGCTTCAAACTGGTTTTCCCCATCGGCGTTCTCCCATAGGAGTTTAAATATTCTCTGGAAAAGGTGGTGGATAATCCTATTGGGTCATACACAATAAATAATCCATACTGGCTGAAGATCTCTTCATATAGTACACTCCAAGTTTTCCTCTTTCTTTGTATGCCTACCTCGAGTACCTCATTCTTTTCTAATATGGATGGAAAGGCTAAATGATGCATATAGGAGTAATAAGTGACTTCACATATCTGTTGAAAGAGAGAGAAGACATGTTTTCCCTGTATGGTGCCCAAGAAAGAACTAGAAATGGGGAGATAGAAGGATAGCTATAGAGAGGCAGATTTAGAGTCAACGTCAGTAGAAATTTCCAAACGATTCAGTCTGAGAGGCATAAGGACATGAGGGTGAGCTCAAATGAGTAATTTAGGGGTGCTGAACAAACATGAGAGTCTTCCTGACATGACTCCCTCAGGAAGAGAATATGGGGACTTGTTCATTAGCAAAGGTGGGGGAGAGCAAATTAGACAGCAGACATGTGAAGCAGGACAAAATCTAGATTGCCCTGACTGGACAAAAGCTACCTGGTTCTTCCAACAAAGCTATCATCCTCACTCACATCCAGTATATCCTGCAGGCATGAGCTCAAATTTATCAGAGTAAACACTCAATAAAACTCTGTGTAATCAATAGTGATTGGAAGATCATGAGAGGGGGACAGATATCAAAGACTCAGATTAAGAAAAAAAAGCATTAAGGATGTTAGACCTCCTATATGGGTTTTAGCTCTAGAACTTTTTGTTTCATTTACCATAACATTCAAGGAAAAAATCATTGTCCTTCAAATCTAGAGGTCAATCTAGCTTTTCCCTTTCTCAGAATTCAGTCTATATGTTTTCTCTAGGTCAGCATCTTGGATATTGATTCGAAGGAAGTATACCTTATCTTTAGGATTCCTGGAGAGTGGAGACTTTGGTCAGGGTCCTCCTGTTCTATGTGTTTCCATGGATGGAAAAGAGTGAGTGTAAACCCAGAACAACATCACCTAAAGTCTGGATGGAAGGATCTTGCTTTACTCTCTACAGAATGACAAGAAATTACCCATTCATTGTTGGTTTTCTCAAATAGGCCTCAGTGACTTTCAGCACACAAAACCTGGTCCTCCATCTCCAGCTAGATAAACTCATCATGTTCACTATGAGTCTAGGGTTATGAAGATGCAGATGTAGGAGGATGGAGGATAATGCGGCAGTCCTGGACACTGCTCAGCTATGCCCTACAGCAAATGATGTTTTACTCCAAGATACTTTTTATTTATTTTGTCATTTTACATACTATTTGCATTCTTGCCAGAATCCTTGTTTTATGGTTTCAAACATTCTCATTAAGATAATTACCATGCATCAGTTGGAGACCATTTATCACGTCAGGAATTTATTGAGAGGCTCTGTCTTTGCTGCACTGACTTTCAAATAGTGTGTATTTTCCTTTCCTTTTTCATTTTCTTTCTTTGGAAGATTCTCAGGCTTCAAAAGTATGCTTTGGAAACTTTGGAGAGCTCTTTGCTTTTTAAATTATTCTTATTAAATTATCATCAGTTTCCTTATCTTTCTGTCCCCTAGTAAGAAAGCAAGAAAAACAAAACTCCTGTTATTAAAAAAATGTATAGTAAAACCAAAGAAATTCCTGCGTTTGGTTATGTTCTGGAGTTGGAGTCCCCTCTCTATGATATAGACCCCTGACATGAAAGAATTCAGATCTCATTTAATGCCACCTCCAAAGTCACACTTTTTAATTCTTTTCTGATTCTATTAGCTAGGAAGTTGGTCCTTACTTTAACCCTATCTTATCTCTTTGCAATTCTTTATCAACACATGCACTCTCTAGTGCTCCTGGTTCTTTTCCCTGGGACCAGGTAGAACAAGACTAATCCTCCTTCTATGCAACAGACCTTTGGGCATTTAGATGATGGCTGTCATTTCCTGCTTGAGATCTCTTTTCTCCTGACTAAACAACCTCCACTCTTAATCTCAACTTCATTCTTCATCCTCTTGCCAAAGTGTCTCCCCTATCTGGGTAATTTTGGGTATCTCATTCTCTTTCTAAAACTGGGACACCCATAAGTGAATTATTGTTTGCTTTACTTGAAATGCTCTCTGGATGATCTATTCTCCTGAAATGGCAGCACCCAGAAATGTAAACAATGCTCCTGCTCAAGGTGGAGAAGAGCCGAACTATCACCTCACTTATCCTGGGCATACTTCCTCTCTTAACACAGACCAAGACACATTAAGTCTGCTGTGTCATTCACTTTGCTGACTCATGGGGAGTCTGCAATCCTCAGTTCTAAAATTGGACCACTTTTGGTTCTTCTGTCCTTGATGTCCAAGATGCTTTGTACTTTGTTCATGACAGAAAACGTCCTCTTCTTCACTTGATGGAGTGATTCATCAAGCAAGTGATAAAGAAGGGAGGAGAAGCAAGAAAAACAACCGAACACGTTTTTTTCAGACTGCCTTGAAGAGGGCCCACATTTTCCTCAAGACAGCTAGACAGGCTTTCTCATTCTTGGAAACCTCACCTAATATCTTTTGTGGCTCACAAAAGCTTTGTCCAATCAAAGGAGGCAGGTGTGCTTGCAAACAGTTCCAGGACAATGGGTGACCTGCTCACTGTCTCTGTGAGGAGCACTTGTGTGCATGGGTATGGGTGTGTGTGTGTGTGTGTGTGTGTGTGTGTGTGTGTTCAACTTTCCCTTCTTGTAGACTATCAAGATGCTGCTTTACACTTCAAAGAAAACAGCAGCGGCAGCAACAAAAGCAACAGTGGAAGGAAATTTATATGAAGAATGTGAAGGGGAAGGGGAGGGGCATACCACCTTTCTTTAATCTATGCTCTCTTCATGAATGAATGACTGTAAAGAGTGCACAGGACAAAGTAGATGATGCAGGACATAGTGCAATTAATTCTTTTCCTTCTCATCCTTTAGGCTTCACCTCAGATGCCACCACTTCCAGGAAGTCATCTCAAAATTTTCCTCTCCATTCTGAGTTACTCCCTCACAGCTTGTTGGGTTCTGTTATCACTTGTCTAACATGACGATCATGTAACACTGTGTATTGTAAGTACTGGCACAGCATCGCCATAGCCTAAGCTCCATGAGGACAGAAATGGTATACGTAGTCTGAGCTTTACGTATCTACAAACAACCAGAGTAGGACTCTGTGTAAAGATGGTGCTGAAAAGATTTTATTGAATTGTATTCCCCCAGGAAGTCCTTAATATATGCCACTGAGCCCTTATTGAAGTATGTGCTTGAAGTGAAATATAGCTAATTAAACTTTAGTTATAACTTGATTAATATACAATACAATATTTTATGCCAATAATATACCATATCATACTCTATTTTAGATTTAATGTAAAATACAATTAAATATGATGGGGACATTTCAAGGACTCAGTTTTCTGTACTATTAAAGGAAAATTAAAATCTTTGCCCCACTCTGCTTTAAAGTTCCCCAAACCCTGAAAGAAGCATATACAAGAGAATAGGAAAGGGCTCCAAAGGTCAAAATCATCATTAAACTTGTGATTCTGACTATTTATTATTATTCAATTATTTTCTCTACTGGTCTCTAAGACATCAGGCATCTCACAGCACAGCCTTGTACACGATGCTCTCCCCAGGTGTATACAAAACCCAGGGGAACATGAACAAAAATGTACAGGAAAAGATAAATTGATAACCTCAATTTGCTACAAAAGTGGGTTTGCTTTCAGCTCTCTTCCTTTTTTCACTATCAATAGATTAGGAAAGCCAGTTTGGGGAATAGGAGCCAGAGTTCCAGGTTTGGTGCCCTTAACTGCCAAAACACTCCACCTAATCCCTAGGTCTGTTGTCGTCATCAAGTGAAATCATGGATCTTAAGATATTATATAAGCTTTAAAGAGTTCTACACAATAATTCATCATTATCATCATCTTATTCCTAATCCTACCATTATTTTAAGATTTGAGGGAGAATCAGGGATCCATGAATAGATAAATCAGGCAAAGGTCAAGTAACAAAAATGGCATCAGAATTAAATGAGATTTAAAAGATCCGAAAATGCTGACTCCTCACACATTACTGAATTTACTTCCCTCTTGGTTCAGCAGAAGCCACCCTAGGAGGGAGAATAATATAGAGGCTTGTAGGGGAAAGCAATGAGGTTAAAGTCATTTGCATTTGCCTTGGCTGAAGAGAGCAGACAGAATTCCTGGCAATGACTGGAAAACCATCTTTTGATAAAATAAAGTTTCATATCTTTTCTTTTTACATTTACTGTATTTCTGATTCTATCCTTTCAATCATTCCTTACAGAAATCCATCCCTCTTAATAGGAATAATACAAAAAAATATGGTTCTGATACTTAAACCAGGAAGAGCCAAAACAGAGAAAGAAAATTATAGATCAATTTCTCTAATAAATATAGATGCAAAAAAATTTAAATAAGATATTAGCAAAAAGAATATAGCAACTTATCACAAGAATACTACATTACGACCAGGTAGAATTTATACCAGGCATTCAGGGCTGGTTCAATATTAGAAAAACTATTAGCATTATTAATCAAATTTATATAAGATTTTAGCCAAAAGAATACAGCAGCTTATCATGAGAATAATACATTATGATCAGGTAGGATTTATACCAAAAATGCAGGGCTGGTTCAATATTAGGAAAACTATTAGTATTATTGATCATATCAACAACAAAACTAACAGAAACCACATGATTATCTCAATAGATGTAGAAGAAACTTTTGACAAAATACAACACCCGTTCCTATTAAAAACACTGGAGAGCATAGGAATAAGGAATCTTTCCACAAAATAATAAGCAGTATCTACCTAAAACTTTCAGCAAGCATTACATGCAATGGAGATAAACTAGATAAACATTTCCAATAAGATCAGGGGTGAAACAAGGATGTCCATTATCACCACTGTTATTCAATATGGTACTAGAAATGTTAGCTGTAGCAATAAGAGAAAAAAAAGGAATTGAAGGAACTAGAACTGACAAAGAAGAAACTAAGTTATCACTCTTTGCAGATGATATGATGATATACTTAGAGAATTTCAGAGAATCAAGTAAAGGACTACTTGACATAATAAAGAACTTTGTTAAAGTTGTAGGTTACAAAATAAACCCAAAGAAACATCTGCATTTCTATATATCACTGACAAAACCCAACAGCATGAGATAGAGAAATCTCATTTAAAACTACAGTAAACACCATAAAGTATCTGGGAATCTACCTGCCAAAAAAAATCCAGGGACTATATGAACACAACTATAAAACACTTTTCACACAAATAAAGTCAAATCTAAGTAAGTGGAAAAACATCAGTTTCTCATGGATAGGCCAAGCTAATATAATGAAAATGACAATTCTACCTAAATTAATATACTTATTCAGTGTCATACCAATCAAACTACCAGATAATTATTTTCCAGAGCTAGAAAAAATAATATCAAAATTCATCTGAAAGAACAAAAGTTTCAGAATATCAAGGGAACTAAAAAGAAATGCTAGGGAAAGTGGCCTAGCCCCACCAGATCTCAAATTGTATTATAAATCAGCAATCATCAAAACCACTTGGTACTGGCTAAGAAACAGAGGGATAGACCAGTGGGATAGGTTAGGTACTCAAGACACAGTAGTCAGTGAATCTACAATCTACTATTTGATAAACTCATGAACCTCACCTTCTGCGATAAGAGCTTACTGCTTGACAAAAATTTCTGGGAAAAAGGGGTAACAGTGTGCTGGAAACTGGGAATAGACCAAAGCCTGACATTGCACACAAGGATAAAGCCCAAATGGATACATGATCTAGGCATAAAGGCTGATACTATAAACAACTTAGAGGAGCAAGGAATAGGGTATTTGTCAGATTTATGGAGAATGAAGAAATTTATGACCAAACAAGAGATAGAGAACATTATGAAGTGTGAAATGGATAATTTTGATTGCATTGAATTGAAAAGTTTTTGCACAATTGTAGTATATGAATATAATGGAATACTATTGTGCTATGAGCAATGATGATCAGGAAGACTTCAGAGAAGCCTGGAAAGACTTATATGAACTGACGCTGAGTGAAAGGAACAGAACCAGGAGAACTTTGTACACTGCAACAACCACAGTATGCAAAGAATTTTTCTGGTAGACTTAGTATTTCATTGAAATGCAAGGACTTAACAAATTTCCAATGGACTCTTGAGGCAAAATGCCTTCCACATCCAGAGAAAGAACTATGGAATTTGATTGCAGATAGAAACAGACCATTTTCTTTTGCATTATGTTTTGCTTTGTTTTCTGGTTTCTCTCATTCATTTTAATTCTTCTTTTCAACATGTATTTAATAGGAATACCCATATAGAAACTGTATAAGATTGTATGCCAGCTCAGCAAGGGAGTGGGGAGGGAGTGGGGAATGAGGGCGGAGGAGTGGAAAAAAGTCTAAAATACGTGGAAGTGATTTTCGAAAACTGAAAACAAATAAAATAATTCAGTTAAAAATAAATAAAAGGAATTTTTTTGCCAGAAAAAAAAAAACTAATGACAAAATTCATCTGGAAGAACAAAAGGTCAAGAATATCAAGGGAATCAGTGAAAAACAAAGTGAAGGAAGATAGCTGGGCAGCTCCAGATTTCAAACTGTATTACAAAGTGTTAAACATGGAAACAATCTGAAACTGGCTAAAAAACAGAGTGATAGATCAGTGGAACAGATTAACTATATAACACACAGGAGCAAATGATGACAGTAATCTTGTGTTTGATAAATGCAGAGACCTAAGCTTCTGGAATAAAAACCAACATGTGACACAAACTAGTAGGAAAACCAGAAGACAGTTTGGCAGGAACTAGGCATCGACCAACCATATACTAAGATAAGGTAAAAATGGATACAAGATTTTGACAGAAAATGGATATCATAAGCAAATTAATTTGGCATGGAGAAAAGAAGTTATCAGATCTATAAATAAGGAAAGTATTTGTAACTAAATAAGAGATTGAGAGAATTTTTGGAATTAAAATAGATTATTTTGATTACATTAAATTAATTTTTTTGTACAAACAAAACTTGTGTAACCAAGATGGGAAGGAAAGCAGAGAACTTGGAAAAACAAATTACAGCAAGTTTCTCTGATAAAGGTCTTATTTCTCAACTCTATAGGGAACTTAATCAAACTTACAAAATTAGGAATCATTCCCCAATTGATAGTCAAAGGATATAAATGAGTAGTTTTTAGAAGAACAAATCAAATTATGCATAGTCATATGGAATGCTGTCACTATTGATTGTCAAATATTATGATTGCAACTCCTGTCTTTTTTTGATTCATCTGATGGATATTATATTTTCTTTTAAGCTCTCCTTTTGATTCTATAACCCAATGATGTGTAATTGATTTTAAAAGGCATTTATTTTAAATAACAAATAATAGGCTTTTATTTTGCTATCCATTCTACATTTCTTTTGTTTTATTACAACTTAGTCCACTCATATTTGAAGTTTTGAGAGTCATGTGTTTTTCTCAATTTATTTAATTTCAATTTCACCTTTCTTTTTAAAGTTATTATTTCCTTCTTACATTTTGCTTAATGATGGATCTATTCCCATAGGTCCCTTTCCTTTTCCTACCTCCCCATATATTCTATTTCCATTTGTCAATCTTTCACCTAATTTGGTAGTTTTATTTATATCTTTGACTTATTTTCTTTAGTTCTTAATTATTTTCTTTCCCTCTCCCTCCCCCTTTTTTCTGCTCCTAGTACATTGCTTAGTTCAAAATGTCTTCTCTGGTCTTCCCCACTGACTTCTTATGTTTCTGAACTTGATTTTTTTCTGCAGCTCTTTCTAAATAATTTCTCTTTGCTTTATTCGCTTCATTAATTCTTTTCCATTCTAGTCTATTTTGAATTGCATTATATGATTCATGGTCTATACCCTTATTTAATCATTCTTTAATCTCTGCATTCCCCATGGGGTTAAAGTTTCTGAAGCATGAGATTTGATGTCCCTTTTCTAATTAATTTCTCTGTTATTTCCTTTATAACAATTGTCCTATCATCTTTTTTTTCTCTTCTGTCTTGCTTTTTGAAGCATAAATTTGTAAGGGGAGCAAAGTCATCTTAAAGTTGAACAACATGGTAGTGTTCCCTTTGTCCCACATTATGGGGTCCAGATCTTCTCAGTGGGCCCTCATCATTGTTTTCCTTCCCAGTGACCATGCCAAATTGGCTCTAGGTCCATGTATTCCTAAGAATATTTCACCTGCCCCTAAGAGTTCATATAACTCTTCTTCTACGTCAGTATGTTTTCCATGGAGGCACAACGCTCCCAGAAAAGGTAGTCTCCCAAGAAAAAAAGCTTCCATATATTAAATCCCCCTTCATCCATTAAGTTCATCAATAAATCCTTTCAGGCACAAACTCCAACCTCCTCCTCCCACCTTGAGACTACTGTTATCTCTCCCTTCACTCTTTACTGGATTAAGACCTCCCTTCAGGTCTTCAATTTCAATTATTTTCTTCAAACAACCTTTCCCATTCTTGGGCAGCCCCTCTTCTTGCTGAGAAAGGAGGAACCATGTCATCACTGCATGTTAACCTGTAGACTTAGGAAGGGCACCTCATCTCTTCACCTCTGTTCTCCAACTTCTCAAATTTAAATATTTTCCCATTCTGCAGTTCTAACTTACAGAATACACTGATTCACTAACAGTGTGCTTGTGAGATTATTTAGTTAATGCTGCTTATCACTTCCTCCACTTTCACTCCTGCGTCTCTAATTTCTACCGACATCTTTATGTCCTGGTGAGTGCTTTTTTATTTCTTAATGATCAATTGGTATTGATGACAATGAGGATGATAATGATGATAAGGAGGAAGATTTAAAACCATCAATCATTAAAAAAGCCTCTAAGTTATTTTGTCACCTCTTCCTTTGGAAATTGTTTTTTGTGTTCCACCAGGGTGTATATAAGCCAAAATTTCTACAGGAATGTTTCCAATACCTCTTTTTTTAAATTTTTTTTTTTCATTGATGATTAGACTCAGGTTTGGAGTGTATATCATTCAGCCTTAAAACTCTTGGAGCTCATTTCCTTCTATCTCCACATAAATGTTGAAGTGAGTTTTCTAAAACAAATCTGATAGTGTAACTCCCCTGCTCATTAAATTCCAGTGGCTCCTTATTACCTCAAGGATCAAATATCAAGTTCTCTGTTTAGCTTTTAAGATTCTCCACAACATCTCGCCCTCCTGCTTTTTTGAGTCTTTTCACATTTTATTACTCCTTATGAAGTCTACAATCCAATTACAATGAGCTATTCCTAGTTTTTGAAACATGCCACTCAACCTTCCTTCTAGTTTAATAATCCTTTTCTCTTGATTTCTCTTCTTGTACTTTAATCCCTTATGGATTTCCTCTTGAAATCTTTCTTCTTTTTTTCTTCCTTCACTCATATTTTGGCTCCTCTCTCACAGCTCAAAGGTATAATGCACCTGAGGAAAGACTGCGAAGTAATAGCAATTGCTTGCTATGTTTCAAAAATTGTGCTAAGTTCTTTACAAATATTATCTCATTTGATACCTGCTACTATTATGCAAAATAGGTGCTGTAGTCATCCCACTTTTACAGCTAGGGAAACTGAGGCAGGTAGTAGTTAAATGACTTGCACAGGAGCATATAATTAGTAAATGTCTAAGGTCAAATTTGAACTCAGGTCTTCCTGACAATGCTTTATCCACTGTGCCACCTAGCTACCTCTGTGAGTAGCTACTAGTGCCCCAGGACTGGTTCCAGGTAGTTTTTATTTCCCTTTCTTTTAAGCACCAATACATCCACAGCTGCTTTTTACTACTCCAGTCCTTTCTTTGTCTCTCCTTCATTCTCTGTCTAGATTAGAATGAGCATCTGATATATTTTGAAGGGTGAGGGTAGCCATAGAGTGTCTACTGGTCAAAGCCTTATAGGTCTCTTACCTGTACTGGGCCTTCAGGTGAAAAGAATATCTTGAATTCTGCCTCCTTTCTTCCTCACATCACTGGACAAAAATCAGTGTTGGTGTCCTTGAGAAGGAGAATTTAAAAGGGAGTCTTGGCAGCAAAAAAAAATTCCAACACTGACTCCAAGAGCAAACACAAAGGTCAGTACATTCATAATTGTTGGACATGTGACTACCTGTGAAAAAGAGATGCTGAGTAAGTGATATAAGGTAGTGTGCTCTGTTGTTACTTCATCATGAATGTATTTGGTCAAGATTCTTTTTATGTCATGGTGAATCCAATCTAATCTCTCTGAATCTGGTGCATTATTCTCATTTTTCCTAGGTTCAGAGAATTAATGGCATTTGAAGAAAGTGTCCAATCTCTCATATAGTTTATAACCTAGACATCTCATAAAATCATCATATAATCAATAAAGTCCAACATCAGGGAAGACAAGATTTTGAGTTTGGGGCAAGAAAATTGACCATTTTTTTGCACATGACTCTAATAAAAGCGTCAGATTAACCTTTAATCTGAAGCACTCACAAGGAAGACTATTTAAATAGAGATTGTCTAGGCTTCTGGGAATATATTTGCCAATTAAGTCTTTACTATTAAACTGAGTAGATTGATAAGGAGAACCATAAACAGGGAATATCTCTTTGTGTTGGTGCATTAAGGTTCTATAGAACCTGATTACATGGGTGGCTTTCTCTGTGCCTCAGTTTGTAAAGTCTCTGTAGAAGCAGACTGTGGGGAAATCATGACTGCAAAGCAAGAGAAACGACAGTTTTGTTCTTTTTGACACTTTCTGTCCTGTTCTGTTCCTCTTGAGCTTTTGGTACCAGAAATCATTGAACCTTGACCTCAATGGGAAGATATCAATTGCACCATTTACAAAGTGATGGGAAGAAATTGCTTTATTGATATGTGTTTATGTTATTGATTGTGGCAGCATGTTGATGTGCTTCATCTCAGAATAAAATAATGATCTCAGAGATAGAAGGGATAGCAGAGTTCAGGGAGGGTGAGAAAGTGTTATACAAGGATCTTCCCTACATCAGGTTATTGCCCAGACTTTGATTGACCATTGACTGAAATGAGGGATATGGCAGATTACTTCATTTTTAGACAACTTTACTCTTGAGGAAATTCTTACATATCAGAAAGTCCATTTTCAAACCTAAGTCTTCCTTTCCATGACCTCTAGTTATTTATCCTAGCTCTTCCTCTTCAACTCCCCAAAAAGGAATAATTGAGCGACCATGATTGTGATATAATTTCTGATAGTAGAAACTCCATGGTACAAGGGGAGAAGAAAACTCGATCTGGAATTGGGGCAGCTGGGTTGGAATTTTAGCTCCAAATTCTGCTAGTTGTATGATATCCCTTTGCCTGAGTTGCCTTTTCTAAAAATAGTAAAAAACAAAACAAAACAAATTCCTGTGCTATCTATCATATTGGGAGTCATTGTTCACTTTGCTTTGTTTTGTTGTTCAGGAATCTTGTAGGTAAACAATAATGTCAGTTACAATTGACCAGTAAGTCAACATACGATGATTATATCTTGTATGTTAGGTGCAGTGCTAAGCCCTGGGAATAGAAAAGAGAAATTAAAGATAATGGTCCTGTTATTGAAGAATTCATATCGTGGAGCTCCTACTGGGGATACACATGCACAGTGGGTGCATGATAAATAAAAATAAATACATTTTTAAAAAAAGATAATTTCAGAATGAAGATTTGGCAGTGAGGAAGTTGAATGGGAGAGGTTGGGTCGTATCATTTTGATGGCTGTGAAACTGATTCATTTGGTAAAATGTTATCAGCTGTAACCCCAACTGAACAGCAACAAATCAATCTCTTTCCATCTCTCCTTCAGTTAAGTGTTAAATGGTGAAAGGATTGAACACCTATGCCAGGGTTTGGACTTACAGGGAAGATTTTCTTATATTAATTAGCAGAGGTTTTAAATACCCATTAATGCTGATGCATGTCTCCTGAGATCTCTAGGAGCTTTATGTATGCTGGGGGCTACAAATCTTTCCAGAAAACTGCAAATACTACCCTCTTCTCAAGATTTCTTTCTGAGGGCATCCTGGCTGGGTAATCAGTTGGCCCCATATTCAGATCACAAAGCCATAAACAGTGGTATGATCCCCCCAAAAGGGGAGGTGCCAATAGAAGACAAGACAAATGTTATTCCAACTGCTCAGCACTATGACCCTAGAATGTGACAGCAGAACCACTTATTCACTTATTTTTTGTCACCCTTGGCTTTTATTTTGAATAAACATTGACATTCTTCTGAAATCTACCAGGGTTACAATATGGAAAACAGGAATAGGATGAATTACCCCACTCCCTGCCCATAGATATCAATTATACAGCAGCTAGCGAGACTGTGTGAAACTCATTCATTGGCACTTTATTTATCTTATTGCAGGATTTCCTTATCAACTCCCTCAACCTGGCAGTGAGTGCACTCCAATAAACTTCCAAGGAGGACATCTGAATAGCCACCAAACAGTCAGAATGGACCCTAGTCAACCATTCTCTTCCTAGCACTGAGCTTGACTCTAACTTTACACAGAGTATGACCAAGCTTGGAAATTTCCCTTCCTAGCCCAAATTAACTTAACCAATTATAAGAGCAAAGCAGAAGCCTCCCTATGTACAGTGAGTTTCATTTTATTATTGGTGTTTATTTTGTTCATTAGACATTTTCTCAATTTCATTTTTTGATAAAATTTTTTCTTAATTTTCTTAATCAACTAACTTTCATAATTAATTAATTATATTAATTAATATTTGGATAAGATTTGTTTTTTTTAATTTGAACTTAAACACTGAAAAATGATTCTCTCATATACAAAAGAGAACACAGAAAATTATACACAGAGCCATGAATCTTAATTTCATTTTGTTCAGTCATTTCAGTCATGTACCCCATTTGGGGTTTTCTGGGCAGAGATACTGGAGTGGTTTGCCATGTCCTCCAACTCATTTTGCAGATGAGAAAACTGAGGCAAACAGGGTCGAGTGACTTGCCTAGGATCACACGTATAGTGTCTGAAGTCAGACTTGAATTCATAGAAGATGAGAGTCTTCCTGACTCCAACCTCTGCACTCTACCTATTGCACCACCTAGCATACCAGGTATTTTTGTTTTCTTTTCAGTCTGTAGTAATTTCCATAACTGCTTTACAAAACTATCCTGCTTGTCTGGGCTTCCTTCTGAACTTTCTTCTACAGTTATCTCTTCCACATTGTGACTTTCCCATCACAATTGAGGATCAGTATAAGAAACTAAATTGGAATTTGGGGGGAGTTTTTTGGAAGCCATGGGTGACATGTGAAGGCCAGCAGAGACACGCTGCCTATGACTAAGCATTTAACCAAATTTTACAATAAGGTAAAGAAAGAAAAGAAAAGAAAAGAAAAGAAAAGAAAAGAAAAGAAAAGAAAAGAAAAGAAAAGAAAAGAAAAGAAAAGAAAAGAAAAGAAAAAAATCAGACTTCTGCGCTATGGAGGACCAAAAAATTTTACTCAGATTTTCCATATTGCTGGAGTACTGCCCCTGTAGCCACACCACCCCCAGTGTGAAGGGATAAATGCATTTGCCTCTATGCATTAGCAAAGATATTTAAATGGCCCTCTTATTTGTGTTTCCATCAGCGTTGTTACACGCACAAACACTTTCCTAATCTGTTTCCACTCATGGGAATAAAAAAAAAAAAAAAAGATCAGTCTTGCAACCAGTAAGCCAAGTCAAGTGAAATAAACCTACCCAGTGAACATGGGAGACTGCTAATGCTTTGCTCTAGTAGGTTGTAGAGATTTGTCTTTTGTCCTGGCTGATGGCACCCAGGCCCTGTTATACACAATAGGCACTTCAGGTATGCTTATGGTGGGAGTAGTCAGCAGGAGAAGTTGATTCCAACTGTGAAATAATGGGAGTGAAAAGGTGTTACTCCTCAGCAATGATCCAGAGGTTAAAAGCTTTGCTGACGATGTCTCTATATTCAACTCTTTCCAAGTCCCAGGAGTTCAAACACACCCCGATGTTTATTTGGCCTCAAAGCCCGAATATTGTCTGAATGGCCAAATTAACTAGCCCCAAGACCTCTTCTTGGGGCCTCTTGCTGGACTTTTTTTACTCCACAGAGATGCATTCACATTCTGTAACATCATATATTACTTGGGATAATTAATTTATCACTGGCTAAATAGGAAAATCCGATGTTTCAGCCTTGTACATATACAGTGAAAACCCATAGGGTCTGCCTGCAGATCACAATCAGAAAGCACCAGTCAGAAGGGAAATGGGGCTCAAGGCACTGGACATGAAGAAAGAAGGCTTCCTTTATGGAGCTCAGTATCAAAATACTAAGTGAATTCGGTACAGTGAATTGGAGTCTTAAACATTTGCCTGAAGGTCTGACCTTTCCTGGAGAGACAGAGGCAGGGGTAGGGTGGGAGAGCCATTATCCAGCTTCACTGGGGCTCCCTCAAGAGAGCAGACATGAGACGTTTCTCTGTCTGAAGCTCACTGGGAGACTTGAGCCAAATCACATTAGGATCTGAGAATCGAATGCCTCATAATCAGTTGCACTAGTCATTAAAATCCCTTGCAAACTCTGGCTTTCTATGCTCTGTTTTCTAAGGTCACTGCCAGCTCTCACATCCCCTCTTCTAAGGTCTCTCCCAGCCCTGACATTCTCTGTTGTAAGGCCCCTCCCAGCCCTGACTGTCTTTATTCACATGCTGTTCTGATTTTCTCTTCTAATGCCTATTTCAGTGCTCACATATTCTGTTTTTGATTTGTCATTTTAGGTGCATTTCCAGCTGCTGAAATAGCCTGACAGATACCACTTAGGATGGTCGCTGCAATTCTAGCGCTGCGTCCTGCTTCTCATCTGCTGTGTGAGCTGGGGTCAGTATTGCAGCTAATCTGGGCTGGCTTATTCCCTCTCTAGCTCCTTCTCTGCCTTAACAGAATTCATATGTCCCAGGAGAACAGTCTGGAAATTGAGTCTGGAAATCACTACAAGTAAATGAAAGCTAATTGATGTTTAGGCAGGGCCCTTTGAAGGAGTTCTCCACACCTTGACCCACATTCTCCATCTCCAAACAGGGAGGCAGACCTCTGCTTCAATGACACTCTCTCCTCTAAGTGGCTTCCACTGGGAGTTTGAACAGTATGATTCTCTCAATATTTACCATGTGACCAAGAAATCAAAGGACTCAAGGCACAGATGCCCCTCATAGACTAGCCATGTGGGTGTCCACTCAAGGAACCTCTGAGGCTCCTGGCATTTAGACTGGCAGGTGGCAAAGTAGGATAACCCTTTCAACTCACTTTCGATCTCACCTGGCTTGGGGAGGGCCAGGCTTCTTTGGAGAGGTTGGTGCACCAGAGAGGCTTCCTTGTGGCTATCAGGAGAATTACCATTCCTAGTCCTTAATGGAGCAGGGCTGAGCCCTTGGAAAGTGAGTGTGAATCTGAGCATGAGGAGGGGTTCATGGATTTGATCTTTTCCTCATTCTCTGTCTCCTTCCTAAATATCTGAGCCAGGGGCAGGAATAAAAAGGAAATCTCAGCTGCTGGTATCTACACATCAATCAAGCATTTATTAAATGCTTAATATATTCCAGGTACTGTACTAGGTACCAGCGATGCAAAGACGAAGATGAACCAATCTGGCCATAAAGAGCTAAGATTCTATTGGGGGAAAATATGTCCCTGACCACACATACAAATCGGGAAATCAGGAAAAGCATCTTCAAGGATGTGTCCATTGCTCTGGACCTGGAAGGGAGATAGAGGAACCAAGAAGAGAGGAGGGGAGGAAGGAGAACACCACAGTCAGGGAGAACCATCTGTGCAAAGGCTTAGAAGTGGGAAATCAAATGTTAGGTATAGGATGGTTTATGTAAAGCATTTACACTATTAAACATGTTAAAGATCCACCCCAAGAGCTTTGATTTATGTGGTTTTCTCAATCAGTGTTTACCATCCTAGAAATTAAATGTTTTAGTATTATTATAAAAATAAAAAAAAATCCCCCTGAAAGTGTCTTGGGGATGCCTAGAGATCCCCAAACATAGCATGAGGACTATTGAATTAGATAAATGCCAATGATCCCACCAGGTTTCAAACCCCCCAATGTAGATGCCTCTTTTGTCAGAGGAAGGAATTGAGACCCCACAAAGCTACAAAACTCCCCCTCCAAAGCAGGAGCCCCATCATCAGGAACTTTTCCCCTGCCTAGCAACTTGGCTCCTCATTTAACACCTTCTCTAGAGAACCCACTCTGATGTTATGCAATTATTATAAAACGCCCACTTCTATGGGGTGTTCAAGTTGAAAAAGTACATTCTTCACAATAAGCCTGTTCAGCATCACTGAGCATAGTCTTTCTTCTTGACCTCACTTTAGAGATAAGAAAAGGAAATAAAAGAAAAGAAAAGATTTTGAGAAGAAAGACCCAGGTTCGCATCCAATTCTATTGTTTGCTATAGGTGTGACCTTGGGCAAGTCACTTAAATTCCTTGGTTCACAGCTTCCTCATTAGCAAATTGGGGATTATGCTACCTTCCTCACAGCCTTTCTGTCACTATCAAATGAAACAGAGGCCATGAAGGACCTCTGAAAACCACCAAGCACCAGAGAAATTGAACAGTTCAACAGAAATTATTACGGGATTGCTCTCCCAGCCATTCCAGGGCTTCAGAGTGCTTTCTAAGCATTCCAGTATTGGATCCCCCCAATAGCCCTGAGATAAGTATTGCTGTTATCTCTATCTTACCGCTGAGATTTTCAAATGTGAAGTGACTTGCCCAAGACAATTTAGCTACAAGGATCAGAAGTGGCCTTGGGTGAACATTTCAAGGTTTGTTTCTGTTTCTAAATAAACAAATTCATTTCAATAAATAAATACATTCATTTATTTATTTAACAATTTATTAATGTATTTTATATCTTTATATCATGATAGATTTCCCAAGTTACCCTTTCCTTCCCAGAGAGCCATCCCACATAGCAAATTCTATTTTTAAAGGCAAAAAAAAAAGAAAATCAGCATCACTGATCATTACAGTGAAAAAGTCTGAAATATGTGCCACCTGTAACACTTGTGTATTCCCCCCACTGCCGAGGGATCACCTTTCTTTTCTCTCTTCTTTTTAGTCAGCCTTGATCTTTAGAATTTTGCAACATTTAAAAAAAATTTTGTTATATCATTGTTCTTTCAATTGACATTGTTATAGTGACTGTCTAGATGGTTTTCTTGCCTTTGCTCACTCCATTCTGCATCAGATCATAGAGATCTTTTCATGCACTTCTGTGCTCATCACACATCATTTCTCAAAGCACATTAATGTCCGTCTACATTGGTGTGCCACAATTTATTTAACCATTCACCCTATTGATGGACATCTGCTTTGTTTCCAGTTCTTTGGTTTGACAAAAAAGAAAGAAAAACAAAAAGACAGCAAAAAGAAAGAAGGAAGGAAGGAAGGAAGGAAGGAAGGAAGGAAGGAAGGAAGGAAGGAAGGAAGGAAGGAAGGAAGGAAGGAAGGAAGGAAGGAAGGAAGGAAGGAAGAGAAAGTGCTGCTTTGAATGCTTATAGCCTCATTGGGGTAAAAGTCAAATAATTGTGTCTCCAAGTCAATGAGTAAGGATGTTTTAATCACTTTATTTTAAGCATAATTCCAAATTGCTTTCCAAAATTCTTGTGCCAATGTTGCTCCACCAACATTGTAAAAGTGTACCTGTCTTTCCATAGTCTCTTCAATATTGATTATTGCCATATGTATCATCTTTGCTGCTTTGTGTGAGATAAAACCTCAGTGCTGTTTTGATTAGCATTTCTCTTTATCAATGATGACTTGAAGTATTCCTTCATGAGATTGTAAATAGTTTGCAATTCTTTTGAGAGTTGTTTGTTCACATCCTTTGACCACTTATCTATTAGGGAATGCTTTTTTTATGTGCGCATATTCGCATGCATAGGCACATATATGTATAAAACCTAAACCATATGTATATATGTACATACAGGTATACACACACATTGTAAGTGTATATAAAATATAGATTTATATCCTATGTGTATATACATTTATATACACTTAACAAACCTAACCATATACATGACTGTGTGTGTGTGTTAATTGTTGACATACCTTGGATATCAAATCCTCCTTTTATCTTTTGGGCATCTTATAATGGAATTTCTATCTGTGATTCGGAAGGCTGGATCGTCCATCACTCAGTTTCATGAGGCTGTGAATGCTATTCCTTGACTCCACATTGGGGGACTTCCCAGAGTCACACAGCTGCCAGAAGCAGGACTTGCAACCGATTCTTTTGCAGCTGTGGGGCACCATAGCTCATACAGTCAGGAAGACCCAAGTTCAAATGTGCCTTGAAACACTTAATGTCTGTGTGACCCTGGGCAAGTCACTTAATCTCTGTTTGCTTCAGTTGCTTCAACTGTGACAATGGGGATAAGAACAACACCTATGTTGTGTGGTTGTTGTGAGGTCAGAGAAGATAACATTTGTAAAGCATTGAGCAGAGTCCGGGACGTAGTAGGTGTTATCTAAATGCTTATTCCCTCCCCTTCCCCACCATCTTCATACCTCCAAGACTGGGTCTCAATCTACTAGGCCATGTCCCTTCTTACATGGGACTATATATGCCCCAGATCATAGATTTAAAACTGGAATGGACCTGAGAAACCATCTAAGGAGACCCCCTCATTTTACAGATGAGGGAAGAGAGAGAAAATGACTCAGTCCATGTCACACAGGTAACAAGAAGCAAGTATGAAGTTCCACCCATGGCTGAGATGTGAACCTGGATGCTTTGACTGTCAATCTAGCATCTTTCCAACTGCAAAATGCTGCTTCTTACATATGCTGCAACATTAGAATAGTATCTTTTCACTCCATCCATTTGGACTTTGCTCCACTTTCCCCTGCTTTCCCTGCTGTCTATTACTAATCAACATCCTTTAATAAACTTCTCTTCCCACTATTGCCTTTTTATTCCAAACATTTTTGGAGGGCAGAGGACTAATTAAAAAAACAACGGGCTTCCCGGTGCTTTTATGAATTCTATACAAATGGAGCTAAGTCAACACTTAATCATCCCCCCTCTCACTGATGACTATTGATCTATGGCTGGAAGGTAAAGGGCATTGGATGGAATGTGGATTTTGCTGCTAATTCCCAAGCTTCAAGAGAAAGATTTAGACCTGAAAAGGTCTTTTTCTTTCTCTCAGGGAGAAGAGATGGTTGAGTTTTCATTATACCCATCTTAGTGATGAAGAAACTGTGGCATCAAAGCCATGTGCCCAATGCCACTGGGCCAATATTCATTCCAAGGTTTCCTGATCTCCTACTAACTCTGGAGAATCTATAGAGCACTATCCACGCACCAACCCTATGGCCCTGCTAGCTAGCACCTCCTCCAGGTTCTATATATGCAGGCATTAATTTATCTATGTATCAGTTAAAAGTTTCCAGATATCTGGTAAGTTCAGTCCACTCCCTGGACCTCTATGTTCTGTGGGATTATAAGCTGTGGGACCCAGGAGGAAGTGGGTAGGGCAGTCACTCTGGTAGACAGTTGGTGGAAGACAGGGAAGTAGTAACCTACGTCCCACCCTCACCCCTACCTCATGCTGTCAAAAGTGGTTTGATGCCCTCATACAAAAATTCTGAAAATCAAGACTCATGGTAGCCTTATTCTATTACCATGTCACCAAGTATGGAGATAAGACTGAGAACTGTGGAGGAAACTGGTTGCAACCACCACCAACTCACCCCTACAATATACAACCATCAACATGACTCTGTTGTGATGTGACTTCCTCTTTGACTAGACTTCTTTTTTCTTTTTTTTTTTTGCTTGAGGATAGTATTTGACAATGACACCAAATGTCAAATCAGAAGACCGGACTTAGAATCCCTTTCTGATGCTTTCTGACTCCGACTGAGACCACCATGACCGTATCTGTGAAATGGGGGTATTGGAATACATAACCTATATAGAGAATGCACAGTTCTCTAAATTCTTTCATCTACCCTCTTGGATCTACTTGAATTGAAAGGTAGCCTGCTAGAGTAGAAACAAGCCTGCTCTAGATCTCCAAAGATCTAGAGCAGAAAAGGCACTTGGCAATCATCTTCTCTGGATCCCTGGAGAAAAGGAGAGAGAAGCATGTATAGTCGAGTGATGTGCCAGCATCAAAGGTGGGATTCACACTCATGTCTTCCTGATTCCAAGGCTTACTCCCTATTTATTCTGTTGTGTTTCCCTCTTACACAAAGGAGACACTGAAGAATATTGTTTATTTTAGTTTGTTGAATTGAACTAAAGGTCTTTGTTTGAGCAAGTCTTGGAACTAGCTTGCCCAGGCTAGCAGATAGAACCTTCTGGTGAAGGAACACACAATAAATTGCCACCATTTCCCACCCAACACTAATATGAGAACATCCAAATGGGCAGATTTACAGTTGTCAGCCTTAAAATCAGCTTGAAAAAGGCATACAACTCCAGAATTTAAGGCCTGGGAACAGAAAGTGATTTGTGATCTAATTAGCATTCAAATTAAAAATGCATGATGGTTTATCCCATCATCATCATAATTCAACCATCTGGAAGCCAACTCAGGTACCAGTGGAATATAATCAAGAGCCTGCACTGTTTTGGTCAGCCTAGCCCACTATAATCTCACCAGGACCCAGAGTAGGTCAAGCCAGTGCCCCACACACCCAACAGAGAAAAGACAGCATCCATGGAGCCAAGAGGTTGGACTTGTGTTAGTATTCATTCACTGAACACCTTTTTATGTAAAGGATTGTGATAGGTCTGAGAAAGCCAGAAAGTTATATCGAATCTATTCTTCCCCTTGAGGAATTTATGATCCTGTGAAGGAATAGGGAGACCAAAAGAAATAATGAGAGGGTAAGCTAATCAAAAGTAATTTTTAAGAATTTACTATGTTCCAGGGGTACAAAGCCAAAAGGGAATCTGGAATTTTCCTCAGGGAACTTACATTCTATAAGGAGAGACATGCACACTTACATAATATAAGGGTATTGGGGGGAGAAGACACAATAGCAACTGAGATTCTCAAAAAGGCTTCACTCAGGAGGTGTATTTTAACTAAATTTTGAAGGAAACTGAGGCTCCTAAGAGGTAGAGGTGAGGAAGGAATGTCTCACAGATGTGGTAGTATGTTTTGTTGTAAGTATCAAAGATTTTGGAAAATCCAGGGACTCAGTCTCCACTCGTCAGAGTTGGACGAGGTTGTCACCATAAATACTGAATACCTGACACGTAGTAGGTACTTCATTAACAAATAATGAATGAATGAATGAATGAATGAATGAATGAATGAATGAATGAATGAATGGAGTCCAGATTCAATCCTGTCCCTAGATTCCCAGACCTGGTAAAGCAAATTTGAGAGACATAGAGGGAGAATAATTGGGCAACAGGCTCCCTTGCTGGTAGTTTGTAAGTCTCTTGTTACACATGTACAGGAATAAGGAAGACGGGCAGGCCAGGCCCCATGGCATTTCTCCCTTCTGCTGCATATCGCCAGCTGACAAACTCAATGGCTTGGAACCTGGGATGGACAGCCAGCGCGATGTGGGCCCAGGCCTCTCTCTTACTCCCTGTGTAGATGGTTTGACAGGCAGCAAAAGTGTATTTTAAAGCCAATAGGCTCCAGTCACAAACAATCTCCTTGTGATTTCCAGCAAAATTGCAATCTATTCCCTTCTCTTGCTTTAAAGCCTAGGCTTCAGTTGAGGTTAACTGTTACTTAAAAGGTCAGCAGAGAGAGAGAGAGCATTCACCTGTTTTTCCCCCTTCTGACATCAGTGTTAGTACCAGGTAATTAAAATCCACTGCCAAGGTCTGAGGAGGGTTCATGCTAAATGTATCCACAGGGAAATCAGTGCTTCTTGAAAATTCCCAGGCTAAAGCTCCTCTGGAACCCCTGAGGCTATATTTTAAAAGGTCACAAAAAATCTCAGTCAGAAAGTCTAGACTATGCCTGGGAAATGCAGAGCATTCTCAGAACTGTACAAAAAGGGTGTGTGTGGGGGGAATCCCCTGGGTGATAAAATCAGTTCTTAGAAAATGATATTAACTTGAGGAGTATTTCATGTAGATTCCAAGAGAAGTGTTGAAAACATATGCCATGCTATACATACCATGACCTATGATTACAAATGAAACTAATGATGTGCAATTCTCCATCCATTTGAGCCCTGCTCTTGGATGAGTCAACATCTTGATATTTAAAGGATGGAATGTAGAGAGGAAGAGGGGCAGACAATCCAATTTATTTTCAATTAAATAGCACAGTTCACTTAGGCCTGGTTATAATAAATTTATCTCTGAATTTCCCCCCACTCATTCCATAGAATCTATTAGGGAAAATAATACCAAGAAACAAGCAATGAATTATTTCATTTTTCATTATCACTAATGGTCATCATGGGCATTAACATGACTATCAGTTTGCAGAAGAAAGAGATGTGAAAGGCCATCTAGACCAACTCTCTGGTTTTGTATATGGAGGGACTAAGGTCTAAAGTAACAAAGGCAGTAAGCATAGAAAGCTGAATTTGAACTCTGTTCCTCTCACCCAAAGTCCAGGGGTCTTTCATGGCCAGCTCTCAAAGCATCTCTATCATCATCACCATCGTCATAACTGTGACCATCTACATAATTATCTTCATCAAAACAATTCACCATGGAGAATGCCATTGATATTTCCACCCCTGTCATCATCAACATTGCCATCTTTGTCACCATCACTGAATAATTGTCCTCTTTCTCGTGTTCCTTTCTTAATTTTCATCATCTTGATAATTTTCACCATTTTAGAATCATTAGAGCCAAAAGGGCACTCAGACACCTTCTAAGTCATCCCCACCTCCAATCCCATTATTTTCACTTGGATTCAGATAGACTTTGGGGAGAAGGGAAGATGGTCTGAAATACTTAATACCTATGGTATCATACCTTCTTGAGCCTCATTTATCTCATCTGTAAGATGGGTCCATAAGGGTACCCACCTTGCAAGATAATCGTGATAATCAAATGAGATGGTATAGGCAAATTTTCTCATAAACCTTAAAATTATTCAAGAATACAAACTAATAAAATATATGTAAGGGAGTAGAGGCTCAGAAAGAGAATGGTGATTTTTTTAAGGCTACAGGGGTATTAAATGACAGTTAAGATCCCAGCTCCAGTTCTCTCACTCACTCTCACTTCTTTTGCTACTGTACCACATGATTCTCTTCTTGGCTTGTATCCATAGGATCTTAACTCACTTTTCCCTTTCCTTTTCCTTCTGGGCATAGGATCCAAATTCATAAAATGGAAGAACAATTATTTCTTGGCACATCTAGTCTTTTTATTTCTACCTTAGGATATTTCCTTCATCACTTTGGTCTTGTTGTTTTTCAGCTCTGCAATACAGGGATCCCTGACCTTGAGTTTGTTTATAGCGTGGATTAGATCTCAGTTCCTCCCTTCCACTGTGCAAATACCCAGAGGAGGGAAATGGACTGCTGTGCATAAGGAAGAAAAGTAAGCACATTTAGTTGGAGCAAAGTCCACAAGAAAAGTGTATGGTAATGTAGACTCAGCCAAGAAAGGCAGACTAACAATTAGTTAATGGTTTTCAGAGGCAAATGGAGGAATTTGTAGGTTATCTTGGAGAGAGGAAATCCTGAATCTCTCTGAGCAAGGGATTGACAAGAGCAGACCTGCTCATTAGAGATATCATTTTGGCAGCTACGTGGAGTATGGACTGGCTGGAGGAGAGATCTGAGATAGAAAGACCCATTAGAAGGTTATCACAATAGCCTGGCAAGAGGCATTAGGATCTTAACTAGGGTAGCTATGGCATGAACAGAGACAAAGAGACCCATGCAGTCCATCTGATGAAGTAGAATCAACGCATCTTAGAAATTCATGCCTTTGAGGATGGTATGTAAGAGAGGAGTCAAGGGAGGCACCTAGCTTTCAAATCTAGGGAACTGGAAAGAGTATCATCTTCTACAGAAATGGGGGAGTTAAGAAGGGCTGGTATCATGGACCTGATAGTGACTCTCTTAAGGACATGTTGTGTTTGGGATGTCTACAAGATATTCAGGTAGAGATGCCAAGGAAGAGCTCAGGAGTGAGTTGAGAGCTAGATTTGAGTCATCTGCATCAAAATGGTTGTTGAATTCTTGGAAACTGAGGAAACCAAGGAAAAGAAAGTCTCAGGGGAGAAGAGGAAAAAGGACAGAGACCTGAGGTCTACCACTCCATAGTAGGTTGGACATATATGATAATCATGCAAAAGATACTGAGAATAGTCTGTTCATGAATCAGAAATACTCTTCACACACACCTTCCCTTTATCAGTACAAACTTATGACTTCTGTGACCCTAGCCTAAAGTCTATGAGGAGTGGGGAATCTGAGAACTTAAGGCCACATGTGGTGCTTTTGGGGCTGCACTTGAGGACCTAGAGGATCACATGTGTCCTTGAGGCCTCAGGTTCCCCACTCCTGTTCTATGCCCTTCCACAAATCTTCCATGGAGGATCCATCCAATACTCTAGAGATCTTTCTCTGTATTCCTTTCCTCCTCCCAGTTCACTCTTCTTTTACTGCTCCCTTTTCTGTATGGGTGCTTGTCAGTACCTTCCCATAACAAGATCACTTCTCTTTATCCCTCTATTGGCTTTCACCCAAATACCCCTGGCATGTTTTCCTATTCCAGTTATGTGTATGTGATTTCTTCATACATAGTGCTACACTTACACCCTCCTCTATTTCACATATCCTGTTTCTTTTCAAATTGGTATTTGTATCAGGAGCCCTGGGCCAGGCAGGGATTTCATTCCACCAGAATCATTGCTGACTAGCAGGTCAAAATGGCTGCCTTAATTTAAGACTTAGAATACCTCTTATTTGGTGGCTAAATTTTGTAATTCATTTATAGACATTTGACTCTGCATTTATGGATAGACATTTTTGTATCATTTTTTCACCTTTGAACTTCTGGGTTTTTTTTTATTTCTATTGTTGCTTCTCATGGCTATTTTCTGCAAACATACATACACACATATCCATATACAGAAACAC
Organism: Bettongia penicillata ogilbyi; assembly: GCA_023548195.1. NCBI lineage: Eukaryota > Metazoa > Chordata > Mammalia > Diprotodontia > Potoroidae > Bettongia > Bettongia penicillata. The sequence continues at coordinate 13,204,825 of JAJHZJ010000150.1, read as the reverse complement.
ACCAAAAAAATAAATGAATAAAAGAAAAGAAATTTGTGCCACTTTACATTGGCACATTATTACATCATTCCTTCTCCTGTTGTTGGTATTAGTGAAATTGGCTTTGTAAGAAGCCAGGCAAATGATTTTTTTCTTTTACATCCTTTGTTAGGTGTACACTATCTGTGGTCAGGAATCTGCCATCCTGACAGTTTAAAGGGTGGTTTGGAAGTCCAATCATATCCTCAGACAACACTTTCTATCCAGCTGTTAATTTCCCAAATTAATTTTTCTCTTCTGCATTCTTTGCCTTCAATGGGCAATAGTGAGGAAAATGCAACCTTCTTAAAAGTCATTGGGAACCTCAGAAAATTAGGAATGCTTTAAAAGCTGTGTGTTGAATTTCTCATATACTTAAAAAGAAAAACAAGTTGTATTTCTTAACACATTCATAATTTACTGTGCAATCTTCTTTCTCAGGTTTATAGTGTATATAGAAGCTGTAGTTTTAGTGTGCTTAATAGTAGAATTAAAAATACAATTTTAGAAATAAGAGAGAAAACACAAGTTCTATCCCCAAGGTCTTGGGTTTTGTTTCTTTGTTTCTTAATTATTCCAGAATTTCAAAATCATTGCCAATTCTTTTCAAAGTCCTTCTGGTGGGGGCATCTGTGCCCACGTAAGTCGCTAAAATTCAGTAGGTGTCAATTGCTTTGATAAGTCTTGGGGTGTTCTGTGCTGTATTAGAGATAACTGCCCCAAGAAGAAGGCAGATTGACAATGAGGTACTCGGTCTCCTTCTAGAAAGAATCCCCAGCCACCCTGTTGTCTTTTTCTTCTGACCCTTCTGGATGACCTAATCCATTCTGTGGCTCAATTGTCATGTTGTTGGGAGGCTAAACAGCTTCTTTCCCCTCCAAACCTCCATATTCCTCTTGCATGTTCCAGGGCTGGGCACATAGCAAGTTCTTAGCAATGAGTTCATGATGACTGATGAGAGAAAAAAAAATGTTTTTAAGTTCCACTTCATCAGCTTTTCTTTTCTTTCTCTTTCTGTACATGGCACTGGCCCTTCTTCCACCTCAGTTCCACTGCTTGTTCCCCTGTACACTCACTTCTGGGTCCTCTAGGAACATCTTCCTTCTCCCTAATAACATAGAGAGTGAGAGGCATCTATTGAGCCATTTCATGTTCTCTGTGAAGAGGGAGATCAGCCTACACTTGAAGTACAAATGGAAAATGAAGGGCTGTTCCATGATGCCACATTGTCTCACTGTAGTCACCTTACCCTTAGAGATCACAAAAATCCATCACTTTGTTAACACTCTTGGATGATTTCCCTGGCCATGAAATTAATAACTCATCAGCCAAACTAACTCATGAGCCTCTCTGAAATTAGTGAGTTCCCTGATAACAGAAACAGATGAGGAGAAAAGAGAGAGGAAGATGAAGAGATGGATGTTGGGGAAAGGAACAGGGACCAGGAAAGGGAGACGCAGGCACATTAGGACATCATCGTTGAGAGTTGTCTCTGAACCTTTCTCTGCTGCACTTCTGTGTGTAGCTGGGCAGTCAATCACTCAATGCCCAAGGAAGATCATTTAAACAGGAAGACACAGCAGTTGCCAGTTTTCACTGGTAGAGAACATTTCTTTTATGTGACCTCCCTACAGGCCCAGGTTAGAATCAGTGTTACACACACACAATCCACACAATCCATCCTTAGAAGGGAAGGTTTGGGGCAGACCTTTGATGGTGAGAGCTCACTTTGTTTTTCTGTGACAAGTTTCTGAGACTCTCTCTGATCATCTTTCGTCTTCTTTTTAAATTATCTCGGTGTTGACTCTGGCCAATCAAGCTGAGCCAATGATAGATGCCCCTCCTCACATCTATGACTTGTCAATAATGAGGTCATTAAGGTGTCTGCTGTTTTTAAATGAATCTGTATGGAGTTACTGAAGGACAATTGATGCATTTTCTCTGCCAAGAGCCCTTAGCATCAGTGATCAAGAACATTTCACCATTAATGGATGGTGCCCTGCAAGTCCTCCTAGGAGAGCTAGTCAGCAAGACTTTTCCCAAAAGATGGATGCTGGGCCCTTCCAGATGTTGTACCCTGTAACCAGCAGGGTCCCTAAGGGCAGGCCTGCTTCAGGAATAAAACTCAGGATGGGAAAACAAGCAAAAAAGACAAGATTGAAAAACCAGGATTGTCAAGGTTCTGTACATCCCTTGTCAGCAATGATTGTACATTAACTTTTAAAAGTGTGAGTTTTTTACTGGGACAGGTATTGTAACATTTCATCCGGTTTGATGAGATTGTAAGGCATTTATGACAAAGAAAATGGTATGTTTTACATTGAACTTCTTGGTAATCACCTGGATACATTGTCTCCCTTAGGAGAAAGTAAGCTTCTTGAAGGCAGGACTATGTCACTTTTCCATTACTGTATTCATCACTAAATTCAACATCTGGTATGCAGTAAAGTTTATTCAGGATCTTTTCATTCATTCATTCACTCAAGTATGCATTCATTCCTTCAACAAGCAATCACTAATTACCTACTAGGTGCTAGAATCCAAAGGTACAAAGACAAAAAAGAAACTGCTCACGGTTTTATATTCTGTTGATAGCATACATAAGGAAGCATTTAGAAATTCAAAAAGATTATTCTTAGTTCGTAATAGTCAAAGGATATGAATAGGAAAATTTTAAAAGAGGAAACACAAAATGCTAATAATTATTTAAAGAAATGTTCAGTGTTCTAACTATCAAAGAGAAATGACTTAAAACAGTTTTGATGTACCACATCTTAGCAATCAAATTGGGAAAAATGATTAAAAACAACAAAACTCAGTGTTGGCAGGGTTGTGAGGAAACAGGGACCCTTATTCCTTGTTAGTGAAATTTTAAAATTGTATGATATTTTTGGAGAGAAATCTACCAACCTGCAGTAAGAATTAAGAAAGCAACTCTACCCCCTGACTCAATAAATCCATTGTTGGGAGGATGCACTGAGAGTTTTACCCCAGACAAACAAAAACCCCAGACCATTACAAATATGTTCACCTCAATCTTATTTGCAATTACAAACAAAATATCATCCTCGGCACAATGTAAATATCACAGCGTAAGAGATGCTTACATAAATTGTTCCACAATAATGCAATGCAATCCAATAATGCTGTTAAGACTAAGGATAATGAATAAAAAAATAGACTTGGATAAAATGATGTGAATTAAAAATTAAAGAATACAAAATAAACAAGAACCAAAACAAAGCCTGGAGAACCAGAAAGAAGAAGGCACTGACTCTGAGCCACAGAGGGAGCAGAAGAGGCTTGATCTGATAGGATTCATTCTAGCTCATTAAGTGGATATGTCAAAAGGGTCAGGAACCCACCAACTGAGCTGAACAGTGAAGAGAGTGTCAAACTCAAGAACCTTTAGTGGTACCATCTTCCTGAAGTTCAGTCTTTATCTTGTTTTTTAATGTCTTTATCCGGCACGTATCTAGTTATCTCCATGTTGCCCCCCTTACTAGAGTGTGAGCTGAAGGAAAAGAATGTTTTTGCCTTTCTTTGGATGCCCAGCACTTCGCAGTAGATGCCACATTATTCGTTGGTTGCTGTAATTCATTCTCGAAGAGGACCAAAATGACATCTCTATGCTGCAGTCAAGTTTCAATGTGTCAGACTGTGGCTGATCAGACCAATGTGGGGTTGGAATGCTCTACCATAAGTCAGGCACAAATAGTTTATGTGAACATTTGAGGTGGATTCTTTAAATGCATTTCCTTTGAGTTGTTTGAATTCTGCTTTGCTCATAGAGAACAGCACATTCTCTGATGTGGGTGTGCCATGCTGAGCAGTCCTGTGCCAGTGTCTCCCATGCCACATAATGAAGAGTGACCTTGACAGTGTCTTTGTATCGCTTCTTCTGACTACCATGTCAACACTTGCCTTGTGTGGGTTTTACATAGAATAAGCTTTTTGGCAAGTACACATTTTGCATTTGAACAATGTGGCCAACCCATCAGAGTTGCACTCTCTGAAGCAGAATTTGAATATTTGGCAGTTTAGTTCAAGTAAGGCCCTCAGTGTCTGATACCTTATCCTGTCAGGTGAGCTTCAGAATCTTTGTAAGACAATTCCAATGGAAGTGATTCAGTTTTGTGGCATGGTGCTAGTAGACTTTCCAAGTTTCACAGGCATACAACAATGAGGTCATCCCCATGACTCTCTAGACCTTCAGTTTGGTGGGCAGCCTAATAGCTCTTCTCTACCATGTTTTCCATCAGAGACTCCCGAACACGGATGTAGCTCTGGTAATGTGTGTCAATTCCATTATCAACATGTACATCCCCAGACAGTGCACTACCAAGGCAAATGAATTTATTCACAGCATTCAAAACTTCTCCATTTGCTGCAACTGATGGCTCCATGAATGGATGGTGTGGTGGTGGCTGGTGGATCACCTGTGTTTTCTTGGTGTTGTTAGGTGAAAATGAGCACAAGCAGCAGAGAACTGATCCATACTTTGTTGCATCTCAGCTTCAGAGACTGAATTGAGTGCACCACCACCTGCAAACAGAAAATCATGCACCAACATTCCCTCCACTTTGGTCTTGTCTTGTACCATCTTCAAGTTGAAGAATTTACCATTGGTGAGGTAGATGACCTTGATGCCATGTTCAACCTCATTCAAGGTATTTGACACCATGGCTGAAAACATCATGCTAAAAAAGGCATGGGAACCAGCACAGGCTCGTTTCACTCCACTGCACAAGCATATCATCCATTATCTTGAACCCAGGCAATTATGAAACTGATGTAAAATGTGCTGAATTTCTCGGGGCAACCAAATTCTGACATAATTTTCCATAAGCCCTCATGGCTAACAGTGTCAAAGGCCTTGGTCAGATCTACTCATATTGTGTGCAGACCTCTCTTCTGCTCCTGGAATTTCTCCTAAAGTTGTCAAGCAGCAAACACCATACAGACTGCCCCTCAATCCTTTCTGAAACCACCCTGGCTCTCAGGTAGATGACCATCTTTCACGTGAAGGATCAGTCTATTAAGAAGGACTCTGGCAAGAGTTTTGCTACCAATGACAAAAAGAGACACATTCCTATAATTATCACAGCACAATTTATTTCCTGGCACTTAATAATAAAGGCATGTTTATTTGGCTTGTTATTAAATTACTTATTAGAAACTTAATAGGAGTGATTTTCTACTATTAGATACCCATAGAGTCATAGCATCCATCCACCATCCATCAGCAGCCATTGTTCAGCTCTTGTTTTGTTTGAGGCATTGTATGAAATGTGAAGGATACAGAGACAAAATAGAAAGATTGTCTGCCCTCAAGGAGTCCACATTCTGCATTTTAGCTTACATTTATCTTGGCAGCTTCCTCAATATCCAGGTCAGGTCTTGCCTGGAGGATGCTTTTGCTGATTTCACTTGAATTGCGGAGTTCCAATCAATTTAATTCAACTGGACAAAGAATTCTCAACACCACATTACACATAAGCTCTTTTCCTGGGTGCTAAGGGTACAGAATTCCAACAGAGAAGTTTACCATGTTTCGGTGTGAGAGTGACATGTGTGCTCAGGATAAAAAAACGTTCTTTTATCATTTATTCAAAGCTCAATGTCTGAGTTTGCCTAGAAAACCTCCTCCTCCTCTTTTTCCTCTTCCCAGTTTAGGATCTAGGCTTTTTCTTCCTTATTTATTCTACCATTGGATTTTGTTTGTTTTTTTTTTTTTTTTGGAGTGGAACCATTAACTCTTTTGTCTCATGTAGTTATTTTTTAATTGATGATTCCTTGAAATATAGCTCTAACAAAACTAGGCCCACTGGTATTCGAATGGAAATACTTGACTATGTCTTTACACCCAAATCAATATGGCCAATAAAAAGTCCCATCCCAAACCTCACTTGCTCATTGTTTGGGTTTTGATGTGACTGAGCTCAAATAGCAGCTGTTTTCTGTGCAGGCCAATAACTGAGCATCTTCTCCCAGAATGATTGTTCTGTGAAGGCAAATTAAACCATCTTTTGCCTGAACTTCTACCTAGCCTTTACCTACTGAATGGGTATTGCTTCAGACAGACTGAGACCCAGGAAAGACCTTAGCTTAAAAAGGCAAAGGTCACCCATTGCATCCATAGCCTTGCCAGTTGTCCTGAACTGTATCTTGCCACTGGACCCTGACAACTCTGGAAGGAAGAGTGAGCCTCATGACTTTGTACAGTTCTTCTTCCCTTAAATGTGATTCACTTGCAAGTCAAGACATGACCCTCCTGATGTCCTTGGTCTTCTTCAAGAAGAGAAACAATCAAACGACAAAGCTCAATATTGTCATTGTCTAATTTGATCAGTAAGATAGACCTGTGAGGCAGGCAGAGTGGGGCTTATACCCGTATTACACATAGCAAAAGTCAGAGAGGGTAAGGGACTTCTTTGAGATCATACAGGAAGGGTACTGGTGACCCAGAAACTGGAACTCAGATCAATTTCTCTAACTAGCATCTTTTACACTGCACCATACTAAACCAGTCTTTGTCAACCATTGTCTACAGTAAGTTTTGAAAAGGACTACTGAATTTCTACTTCTATATGGGAAGACAGTGCTATGTAGAAACAAGATCCCTGCCTGGGTTCACCCTAGTTCTAGTCTCTAATTTCCTACTACCTAATTGTGGGACCTTTGTCAAATCATTCCCTCCTTAGTGCCTTGGTTTCCTCCTCTGTAAAATGGGAGGGTTTGCCTATGTGACCTTTCAGGTCATAAATATCTAACAGTCAATATCAGTGGGCTTAGGGAATTTTACCTTTGTCTCATTATTGGGAACATAGCCATGGCACATGGAGAAATATTTATTTTATTTAATTTGAATTTTACTGATGGGAAATTTTAAAAAATTGAAAAAGTTTTTCTATGTGAAAAAAATTCAGTATCACTGTGAAACTAAAAGGGATGTAAGGTTTACAAGACTGGTGGAAGGGGGAGAAAGAAGAGCATGAAGACAAACATGAGATCCTTTCTGCTTCTCCTCCCTCTTCCCCACCAGGCTCTGTATCTCTCCAACACCCCCACTAACTGGCATTTGCTTTATATTTTTCTATTTATACACATATGTTTATTTTGCACCCCGTTATCCTGCATCAGAAGAAAGTTTCTTGAGGACAAGGACTGTTTCATTTTGTCTTTGTATCTCTACCTCCTCAGAGGTTATGTGACACAAAGTTGAAGCTTAATAAATATTCATTAGTTTATTTTGATCGATCCAATAAAATCCAATATTTTACAAATGTGGAAACTGAGGGCCAGAGAGGCAAAGTCTCTTCCCAGGGTCACACAACTTGTACACAGAAGAGCCAGGATTCCAAATCCCTCCAAAGTGAAGTCTAAATTCATAGCCATAGCATCTCTAGCTCGCATGTGACCAAATATTTATAATAATGAAAACCTGGAAACAAACTGTGTGCCCAGCACTGAGAAACTTGTGATATATCAGAGTAATGAAATGATAGCACTATTAAAAAGGATATGTCTCAGGGATATAAAGAAACCTGAACTGTCTTATAGGAAATGGTACAAAGAAAAGACAGCTAAAACAGAACAGCAAATACAAGTGGGAGAAAGGGGGAAGAGGGTGAATAAAAAGACCCAAAAAAGAGATGGAGGTGGTTTGACTAAGAAAGGTGAATGTGCTTTTAGAACGGGGGAACCTGAGGCACTAACAGTCAGAACCAGGATGCCAACGCAGGTCTCCTGCATTCAAGATGCTAATTCCATTGAATCATCCTCTTTTTTTTTTTTTACTACTCTTTTATTTGTTTTCAGTGTTCTACAATCATTTCCACATATCTTAGATTTTTTTTCCCCTCACTGCCCCTATTTTCCCCCTACCTCCCCAATCCCTCCCTGAGATGGCATACAATTTTATGTAGGTTCTACACATACATTCCTATTAAATACATTTTCACCTTAGTCATGTTACATAGAAGAATTAAAATGGATGGGAGACATCATAAAACAAAACAAAACATAATACAAAAGAAAATGATCTGCTTCATTCTGCAATCTAATTCCATAGTTCTTTCTCTGGATGTGGAAGACATTTTGCCTCAAGAGTCCACTGGAAATTTACTAAGTCCTTGCATTGTAATGAAGTGCTAAGTTCACCAGAAAAAATCCTCACACACTGTGGTCGTTGCTATGCACAAAGTTCTCCTGGTTCTGCTCCTTTCACTCAGCATCAGATCATATAAGTTTTTCCAGGCCTCTCTGAAGCCTTCCTGTTCATCTTTTCTTATAGCACAATAGTATTCCTTTACATTCATACACCACAATTTATTCAGCCATTCCCCAATTTGATGAGCATCCCCTTGATTTCCAGTTTTGGACCACCACAAAGAGAGCTGATATAAATATTTTTGCACAAATGAGACCCTTACCCATTTTTATGATCTCTTGGGGATACAGTCCTAGAAGCAGTATTTCTGGGTCAAAGGGAATGCATATTTATGTAGCCCTTTGGGCATAGTTCCAAATTGCTCTCCAGGATGGTTGGATGATCTCACAGCTCCACCAACAATGAATTAGTGTTCCAACTCTCCCACATCTTCTCCAACATTTATCATCTTCCTGTTTTGTCATGTTAGTCATTCTGATAGGTGTGATGTGATACCTCAGAGTTGTTTTGATTTGCATCTCTCTAATCAATAGTGATTTAGAGCATTTTTCCATATAACTATAGATATCTTTAATTTCTTCCTTTGAAAACTGCTTTTTCATATCCTTTGACCATTTATCAACTGGGGCATCCTCTCTGTCAAGAAGGGTAAGCCATTGTTCTTATTTAAAGAGTGCTGATTTACTACCTTCAATTTACTCCCTATTCTCTATGGCAAAGACACCATGAATTAGTCCGACTTTGAGATGATGTACCCAGAATTCTTCCCAGGTTATGGGATGAATGAGATGGTCCATGATTTCCTCACTACTCAGAAACCATCCAGCTTTGAAGAAGAAAGAAGGGAAAGGTAAATCTGAAAGTTAGGATATTATCACAGCAATCTGAGAGTGATGATGCATGAATGAAACTATTTCCACAAACCCCACATTATCCAAACTGTGTACATCGTCACCTTGCAAGATCTCATCAACCTTAGGGCTCCATCTAATCACCAACTTCTGTCCCTCTGACTGGAAAATGGAGCTACAAACCCCAATGATATTGTAAAAGATAGTGTACACATGGAATTGTGAAGGAATGATGAGTCAACCCCATATTCACCACAAGTCCTGCGGCATAGACTGGAAAAGTTTTGAAGCTGGAGAGTGCTGAAAGTATGCTGAGAAGGTCCCCTGAATAAGGCAACAGGTGAGCTGTGCTTGGAAGGATGGGTAGGACACAAAGAGGGAAAATGTAAATAAGCTCAGACCAGAAAGAAAGGCAGAATTAATAGAATGGTCACAAGAAAGGGAGGCATCAGACCTGTCTTCACGGACAAGGCAGTTTTGGAGAAAACCATATTGTACTGTTTGTGGATTCATCATCATCACGGGAAAATGCTATTTCAGTGGTTTTCCTCATTCAAGTATCATCAGACATTATTCTTTCAACATCCCCAGTTTTCTGTCAGTATCAATGGAGTCCTGTCCAGCACCTCTGTGCCTGATATCCCTGATTAATGGGATGCATGCATCCTTTCCCACCCCTTTAAACTAATGCAAAATAGACAGTTCCTGTGTTTCCACCCCCAGTCATCTCCAGGAATACAGATAGTGTCAGAGGGACAAAGCATCAGAATTCATTCTCCCTCCCACCTGCAAGCAGTGATATTTCTGAACACCCACAACCAAGGTTTATTTGCTGTCCTCCTCCCCTTGCTCAATGTACCCCATCATCATAGTGCCTTACATGCTTAGAGTATGATTTTTTTCTTATTTCCTTTTGTGCAATATTGCATGCTACAGTTATCTGATTGTCTCTTCTCCCTCTCACAGACTGAGCTCTGCAAAGACAGGGACCATGTTTGTGCACGGTTCTGTAAATGTATCTCTGGCCTTAGTGCAAGGCTCAGAGTGCTCTGCATGGGCAGAAGGAGAGGGGAGAACTTAGACCATGCCTCGTAAAAGAATGAACATAGTGACTTCAATTTCCATAAGAATTCATGACCACTAGTGACTTAAAGTCACTTACCTCATTCTGCTCACAAGCCTATAGATTTAACGCTGGAAGTCAACTTCAGAGGTCATGTAGTCTAAGCTCTTCAATTTACAAATAATGGAACTGAGGGCCAGAGATAGAAACGGACTTGCCCGCTGTCATGAGAACTATATGAGGGAGCAGGGATAATTATTTCTGTTTTATCAATGGTTAACAATCTCAGGGTTGGTACTATGATGAGGAAAGACTTTCTCAAGGTCGAATTTTAACATTTTCAATGGAATAACTGGGTTTCAAACCTCATCCTCATCCCACATCTCATTCTCTTGCCCCTGTGCAATAAAGCAGGACCATGCCCCACTATCCACGCGGGAGCTTAGAAGGAAGTAGTTGACCCTCTTTCCATAACCACTTGGTCACAACCTGCAGAAAGAAACAATGCTTCTGACCCACTACTCTCCCATTCCAACTGCATCCCACTAGGCCTTCAGGACTAATCACCCACTCTTAAAGTGGGTGATTCTTTCCTTCTGAAGTAGTCACACCCTGAATCATATCATCCCAGAGCTCAGAGCTGAAGGGACCCTAGGGGTCTCCTAGAACAACTGTATTATTTTACAGACCCAGAGTCCTATAGTGATGGACCATGCTCATGAAATCAGCTACTCTGATGAGGATCTAGCAGAGATCCTTCTGCTAGACTCTTGTTGGGAATGTTGGAAGTTTCCTTAACTAGACATGAGACTAGGCTCTCTGAGTTTCTGACATTCAGACTGTGTGGTTTTGGGGTAAGTATCTCTGAGTGCTTAGTGAAGGAGCCAAGTGGAGAATCTGATTGCTTCTCTCAGCTTGGACTCAATTCCCTTCACATCTGTTGGGCTTTTAAAGTCCTTTACAACTTAGAATGACCCTACCTTTCAGACTCATCTGTAATTTACCTTCCCTTGGTCTCCACCGTAGCCAAACTGGCATTCTTGCTTTTCATTACACCAGGTCTGCATTTGCAGTTACACCCCTTTACCCTGGCTGTCTGCCCTCTAGGCCTGGACCACCTCTCCTTCATTTCTGCCTCTTGTAATCCCTCCTTTCCTACCGCACTGTACTGAAACACCCCCTTTTACATAATCCCTTTTCTGATCCCCTAGCTACTATTGCTCTCACCCCCTAAATTGATCTGCATCTGTTTTCTATACGGTATGTATATATTTATTTGTGAATGTTTTTCACTCTATTAAACCATAAACTATTTGATGGTAAAGAAGGTTTCCATAATAATAATAGTCAAAGTTACATAGAACTCTATGATTAGCAAAGTGCTTTACATATGTTATTTCATTTCATCGTCACAGCAACCTTGTTCAACAGAGGCTCTAATGATCCTCACTTTAAGATAAGGAAGCTGAGGCAGACAGAGATTAAATGCTTTTCCTGGTTCTATGGTTGCAAGACTCACCACCCACTCAGGAAGGTTGGACTTCTTCAATTACTAGAGAATAATGGTTTATGTTGAGTTGAAACTGGCCTCCCTGTAACTCTCACTGGCCAGCCCTAATGGTACCCTTGGCAGGGCACACTGAACAAGTTTTTTTCCTTTCACTTTCATGGTAAACTCCCCATCATTTGCCCCATTCTCATGGCTGCCTCCCTGCCTGGGAAGGGTATAGTTCTCCTGCTGGGCCAGGGAGACACATGGATAGCCTCTGAGGAAGCACCTACAGTCTAAACCAGCAAGGCATGTTCATCCTGTCATTGAAGCACAAGATCAGAAGATCACATGAAAAATGATCCCACACATTTCCAAGTGCTGGGTCTGTCTTCAATATTCAATTCACTGGTTCCACTCTCTTATGTCATGAACTCTGGGGGCACGGTTCTGCATGTGTTGCTTGTGGAATTGAAATAGTTTCATGAATTACGCAGCCTCGAGGATTGTTTATATTGAAATGGGATGTTCTGAAATGAGCTCGAGGAGAGTAGATTTCAGATCCATTGAGGATGATGATTCCATTAGCCGGGCATCTGCTCCAGACTCCAAAGGCAGACCAAGACTCTCTTCTTTGTCTCCAAATTCAGAAGAAGGATGTTTTTGTCTAGCTTAAGGGAATGGAAGCTGAGAAACAAAAACAAGCTTTTCTGTTGCTCCATTTGGGGAAGAAATCATTCCTGAAAAATTCTCCTTCGCGGCTCTTTAAGGGGACAACCTAAGTAGTGTGAGGCAGGGAAAGACCTCTCAGTTTGGTCACAGGAGACTTTGTCTCTGCCTTTTACCTCGTGGGTGACTGAGGAGGACTCAGTGAAGTTTAATAAGTGTTTACAAAGTGCCTGCTGTCCGAAGCTGTGGATATGCAGCTGAGTCAGTCAGCAAGACTTGGGGTTCAAATTCTGATGCTGACACTCACAAAGCTGTGGTATTCCAGGCAAACTCCATAACCTCACTATTCAACAGAAAATTCTCCAGGCTTTAAAGCGGAGAGAAGTTAACAACCTAGCTTTCCTCACTGGAAACTCCCTATCCACAAAATGACTGGCTCAGCTCAGCCCAGCTCATTCATGTGCCAGGCGCTGTGCTGTTCACTGCCAATACAAAATAATGAAAGTCTCTGCCTACAAGGAGTTTGCATTCTGCTGTGGGAGAGGGGGAGTGGGATGTCCTAGGAGGGGGAAATGAGCTGAGTCTTGAATCAATTTATCAACATGCATTTATTAAGCACAAAGTAAGTGTCAAGCACTGTGTTAGACTCTGGGGATACAAAAGACAAAGGTGATGCCTACTCACCCTGAACTTACTGGCAGCTAGAGTTTGCAAAATGAGAAAATGAGGAAGGAAAGCATTGTAGGTACTGTGGACAAGTAACTCAATCTCTCTGTGTCTAAGTTTCCTGTTTTCTGAAATGGACTAGTTATGTAAGGAGGCAGTTCAATGGAGTGGAAGGAACCCTGACTATGGAGTCTAAAGGCCCTGGGTCAAATTCCATCTGTGATACTTAGAACCTGTGTAGACTCAACTTAATAAACCATGTGAATTCCACTCCCTACCCCTTAGTGTCATCTCCTATTAAGGAGATTAGTTTAGATGGTCTCTGAGCTCTAGCCCTGGTTCTTTTCTAATCTGGAAAGTCCTGTCTTGGTTTTTACATGATCTGTACAATGAAGATAATAATCTTCTCAAACAGAGGTGTCAAACATGGGCTACACCCCTGAGTACTGTAGGAACCCAATTTAAATGAATTTGAGAAGTATTTAACAAAATAAAGGACGATCTAGTAGAAAATAGAAAATATCATCACACAGTTTTCTAAGTCAATCAATGACCCACTCCTTGTGGATGGCTTAGTGGGCCTATTTTTCTATTTGAGCTTGCCATCACTGACCTGAAGCACTACCACCAGTGCTGGAATGAGGACTGTGCCTTGGAAACTATCAAACTACACAGAAATAGGAACCAGTGTAGAAGATATAACTATGATAGAGGATGAGAACAAAAAAAAGTCTACCTAAGCAGCATCTGCTTCAAAAATGAGATTCATTCATCCTCCAACCCAGGTTTTCTCTGAAACCACAAGCCCATAAAAAGTGAAGGCTCCAGTTATGGTTACAAACACAGTGATGAGACCAGTGCTTAGCACAGTACATGTTGCATAGTAAGTACTTAATAAATGTTTATTATTTGACTGTATGGATCCCTTTGAGAGCCAAAGGAAATGGCAGAGCTGGTAGAAAGTATACATTAGAAATTCCAACAACAGCCAGATATGAGCCAAAATAGGATGGGAAATCACATGGAGTTTTTCAAGGGAAGTGATTCTTTCTTGAATAGTGGTGCTCATGAGAAGACCTATTCTTATCTGGACCATAGCCCCATATCAGGAAAGTGCTAGCCAATCAACAGGCTTCCATGATGTGAGTAACCAATGGATCACAGATACTTCAGATTTTCTAGGAACAAAGTAGAATGGGTTAGTCTTGACTCAATGGGACAGGACCAGACTCCTTTACTGTAGGGCTTTTTTTCTGAAGTTCAGAGGAAATAGGTCAAGATTAAATGATGGAAGAGTAATGTTGAAATAATATCTTCTTGGAGATGTTCTAGAAAAATGGAGATGTATCCCCTCTCCTGAGCAGATATAACAAGTTGCTAGAAAGAGTCATGGTGCTGCAATCCAGAGGAAAAATGAATTGGCCATCTAGCTCTAGTAGCTGATGGAAAATTAATTAGGCTTTCAGTACCCTGGAGTGTAGCTTTATCCCAAGGGAAAAAAATACCAGATCAGATGTCCTCCATATGTACCACAATTTTGGCAAAACCTTTCATATGTCCTGGTAATACTTATATCATTTTGTATCATTATCTGTATCTGTATCCTACCCACTTATCTATCATCTATATATTCATCTATCCATCCATCCCTCCATCTATCTATTTATCTTCTCCTCATCTTTCTTCTTCTTCATGATCATCATCATCATCATCATCATCATCATCTTCTTCTTCTTTTCCTCCTCCTCCTCCTCCTTATCCTTCACCTTTTTTCCCTCTCCCTCTTCCTCCCTCCCTCTTCCTCTCCTTCTCCCTCTCCCTCTCTCCCCTCTCAGGTCACATCAGTTACTTCAGATTCCCCTAAACTAGATGATGTATTTCCAAATGGACCCATGTGTCCTCCCTAGGTACACAAGGCGAGACAGAGATGTTGACAGATATTAGAACTGTTAGGTCTGGCTGAACCTAAGCAGAATAAATAACAAAATCCTTCACCAATGCAGGATGTCTCTGTTGTTTTATCTCCCTCATAACATTTCACAGAGTAAATATTTCAAAGTAACATTTAATGGGCTCATTGTTCTGTTTAATTTGCTTGATAGAAGCCAGGGATTCTGCTTTGGTGCTGTCATTACAAATTATGTCATTTTTAAAGTGTCTTAGTGATTGGGTTGGCTTTTAACTTTGATAAAATAGGTCCCTAAGGTCAGAGATCATGTTCTTCATGTAGGCCCATAGGTAGGTAGAAGGAGTCAGCTAGCCAGACTTGAATCAGTTTTCTAATTCAAAGGATGTTGGATTTGGGATCAGAAGTCATTGATATACATCATAATTTTGATATTTTATAGCTGTGTGCACCTGGCCAAGTCAATTGCTACATTTGATTTTTAGTTTTGTCATCTATAAATGGAAGAAATAATACTCCCAGGGCACTTGAAGAGGGGGTTTTATAAACCTTTATTACTGTGAATGATCAATCTACACATTATTTAATGAAGCTGGTCACTCGCTTTGCCAAATCCAAGATCTATACCTTAGTAGATGGTACACAAGATACTGCAAAGCAGTTTTAAATCCTTCTGACAATTACCATGTGTATGGTCAATCTCTTAACCTCTTAGAGCTGCAACTCTCTCATCTGCAAGATGTGGATATTAGTAACACCCACTTCACTGAATTTTTGTAAAGATTAGACAGAATTATGATTTGCAAATACCGTCTTTAAATAGTACTTTTGATTTCTATGGGAGGTGCTGATATTCCTCATAAAATGTCAGAAGAAAATTCTATGGATAATTATTGTTCTTTAAAGTAAGGAAGGGGAAGATTATTTCATTTTATGGTAGCTGGCTTGATATTTATTTCCTACAAAATCATACCATGGATTACTAATTGATGGGCCCTGAGGATCTAAAGCATCATAATCCCTAGGAATGAGCATTGGTTCCCTCAGAACATGGCACAGTCCAGTGAATTGATTTCCTGTTGTGACAAGGTTACTGAGTTGATGGCTAAGAGGAATTCTATACACAGTCCCCCTCAAAACATCCTTGTGGATACTGGGTCTATGATATATAAAAGTGGGCTTCATGATTTGAATACAATCAGGTGATTTATAGAATGAAAAACTGTATCCAAAGGTTAATGGCCTATTGTCAAGCATCAGGAGATTCTCTTGCTGGGGGCATAGTGTTCTATCCTTGGACCTGTTCCATTCAACACTCTTATCAGTGATTTGGATGAAGGCCAGTTTATCAAATGTGTGTGTGTGTGATGCAAACCTGGGAAGGTTAGTTTTTATGTTATATGATTGAATCAAAATGAAAAATTGGTTTGAATGATAGACAGGCAATAACACAATGGCATCAATAAGAGTTATTATAAAGTCCTGCACATTAGTTCAAACAAATCAGTTGCAGAGATTGAGGGTGAGGAACAACTGAGGTGAAAACAATTCATGTGAAAAAAAGCATTATGGATTTCCTTGATGTATGAGTATGGCATGGCCACTAGAATCTCTCACTCAAGCTTAGGACATACTGAGTGAACTACAGTAAATAAATGAAAGGAAGTGTTGATTTGGCTCTCCTCTTTGCTAGTTAGACACATCTGAATTGCTGTCTACATCTGAGTGAGTTTGAAAATATCCAAAGTAAGCAAGGAAGGATGGTGAATGTAGACTTTGCTAAATAGGTATTAATTGAAAGATGTGTGGGCATGATTAGCCTCAAAAAGAAAAGACAATTTTGGAATAAGTTGAGAAGAGGGTAGAAATTTTCCAATATTTGAAGAACTATTGGAGAGAGTGGATTTGTTTGCTGTTATTTCAGAAGGGGAAGAACTAGGCGCAGGTAAACACTTACAGGAAGCTTGTTGTGTTCACCCTTTGTTTTTGAAGAAGACCATGACATCAGAGAATTGGTGACCTGATTTGCATTTGACTTTGTTTTGAGTGAGGGAGGGCTGTTCAAGGTCATCAGCAAGTCATGCCATAATTTCTCTGATGCCATGGTCTTCTTCGAAGATGAAGGATGAACACAACCTGTGTGTAGACCAAGCTGCCCAAATGGGGCCTTCTCCACTCCAAAAGAAGGTAGATTTTGATGGAAGTTGCCTAGTTCCCTTCCCTTCACTTCCCTCTTCTTCCCTTCCCTTGCCTTCCTTTCCTTCCCTTTCCCTTCCCTTTCTTTCCTTTACTTTTCCTTCCCTTGAGATAGATTTCAGCTTGGTGTAAGGAAAATCCCCTTGTCGTCAGAGTTTTTCAAAAATGGGATGATATTTTCAAGGAGTGAGCTTGCCATCATTCGAACTGTTCTAGACAGACTGGTTGGTCACCTTTTAGTGACGGTGATATTTTGAGGTAGTAGGCCACTGAGAGAAAAGCAAAGAACTTGTCAGAAGATTAATTTGAATTCTGGGTCTCCTACCTGCTGAGTGTGGCCTTGGGAAGGTAACTTCCAGTCTCTGGGCATCAACTTACTTATCTCTAAAATGAAAAGATTCTGTGCTTTTTTAGAATTAATTCTAGCATTGGGGGAAGGTCATGTGTGGTGGCCATTAATGTCACATCTACCATTTCCTTAAAGAAATTCAGTTGTAAGTCACCCCCTTGATGGTCTGATGTTTGTCAAACCCGTATTGCAGGAGAGTCAGCCTCATATAGTGGGTAGAGAACTGCCCACTATACTGGAGAAACAGAGACACAAAATCAAGTCTTGTCTCTGAAATACACTGACTGTGGGACATCAATTGCTTAATTGCTCGGTGCCTCAGGCAGCTGAATACAAGTGACAGAGAAACTGTTCATCTGCACCACTATAGGTACTTTTCATGCCTGGAGCTCCCTACACTAGTGGAATTACAGGTTTAAATTAAAAGGGAAAGGTTTCAGATTAAGAGTGAACAGCTTGGTCTGAAAGAAGTAGCCTCTCTCGGGGGTCCCCGGGGCAAAATGTGCCCCCAAACATCAGAGAACTTGGATGGGATGAAGGACTTTCCGGATTATTTTCTCTCTCCTCCATTTTATTCTCGGTTTCTTTTTTCTTTTCTTTTTTATTAAATGCTTTGCTTAAAAACTCTCTGCAAAAGGAAAGAGGATGAGGCATGGTAAAAAACTATGTGTGTGTATGCATATATGTATGTAATGCATGTGTGTATGTATATATGTGTACGTGTGCACATATGTGCATATGTATATATGTGTGCACCCAAATATATACACATGTGCATGTATGTACACAAGTATACATACATATGTACACAATAAACATTCATATAGATATGCATACATACATGTACACACACAAACATATATTATACATTTATATATAGCTATGTCTATCTAGCCATCAAATCAAATGCACCTTAAAAAAATAAGCATGATGTAGATCCAGCCTAAGCTCCCACCAAAAATGCACACATACATTATAAAGGTGTGTGATTTTTTTTTTCTTCTCCTGACCACTCAGGTTGTCAAATCAGTTCTTTCCTGGGAAGGGGAACCCTCCCAAATGGCCATGCTCAGCTCACTGCATTAGTACCCGTCTGTCAAATGGCCTCATCTTTATCTTTTTTTCTCTCTCTTAGTATTTTTTTTCTAATTCCATGTAAAAATAGTTTTCAACATTCATTTTTGTAAAAGTATGAGCTCTGTCTTATTTTTCTCTTGAGAGATCCTTCCGACTCTAGCTCCTCTCAACAATGAGCCTCTGTGGGCCTTGGTTTTCTCTCTTATAAAATGGACATTTTTGCACCAGATGGTCTCTTCTGTGGAATGAAAAGTGGATAAAGCACTGGAATCCAGAAGATATGAGTTCAAATCCATATCAGGAACTTAATGACCATGTGGCCTGAGGAAAATCATTTAATTCATCTGTGCCTCAGTTTCCTCCTTTGTAAAGTGAAGGAGTTGATGGCTAATGAGGTCCCTCCAAGCTTTCAGGGTATGATTCTATGCCTCTCTGACCCTCCAGGCTCCAGATTCTCTCACTGGAGCAGGGAAGGGCCTCATTCACAGTCTGTCTTGCCAGGTGTCTGTCACTCTCCAAGAGTGAGAGAGACCTGGAGAAAAGGCAAAGGTTTTGTTTATCTCTTCATCTTTGCTGGATTTGGGAAAGTGTTTCAAGGTCAGAGGGAGAGTCACCACTTCTCAATCTCCACATGATTACCCAGCGAGACAATTTCCAGGCCCTCTCATTCCCAATTGGGAGTTTTCTCAAGCATGAACTATCAAATTATTGTCAATTCAGGCCGCTCTCTGAGCAGACAATGGAGAATCTTTGGCCCACTTCATCTGGGACTTTTAACCATTTTCTTATTTATTCAAAAATAACAGTGAAAGGTCACTGGCCTGGCCAGACCTGTTAACTCTGCACTGTTTATTGAGTCTTTATGCTTGATTTAAAACTGAATTACCAGGGCATAAAGTGAAAATGCATTTATGCCCTTCAGGAAATTCTGTACATAAAAATTAAATTGTATTATGAAAAGCAGAGAGGCTAAAACGTAGGCTCAATGAAATTGTGAGATCAAAGAGCATGCCTTCGGCAGGGGAGGGGTGTGCTAATTAGTCAGCCTTTTGTCACTGAGCACAGAGTTTCCAGTTTGGAACAGTCCCTGCTGCAGTTAGACATCTTCCTCCCCTTTTATTTTAAGGACTACCTCCATGAGTGTTGATGATAGCTGCCCCAAATAGGGGGGCTCTGTGACAAAGGTGGGGACAGAGAATCATGGATCCCCCTAAAGGTCCATTTATCATCTTGTACCCACAGAGCAAAGGTCTGGAATAAGTCCCTGTGTCTTGTACGCTGGAGGGATAGAGGAGGCAAGAATCTGTGTTCTAGGCTGGGTGCCCAGCTCTGATAGATGAGTTTTTATCTTATTTTGTCAAAGCCCTGGGTTTTCTGTGCCACTTTCTGGATCACCTTCACAACTACATCAGCGCTATTCTCCCTTTACCCTTTCTACCTCTCCTTTTTGTAGAGAGAATAGTTGCTCCTTGAGGGCAGGAGCCTGTTTTGCTCTCCTCCATCCAGGTTATAAAGTAGGGACAGTGCTCCACAGTGCATGGAATCAGGAAGATGAGCTCAAATCCAACTTCAGATTCATACTGGCTGTATGATCCTGGCAAGTCACATAATCCATTCCTGCCTCAGTTTTCTCATCTGTAAAATAGAGTTAATAATAGTATACACCTCCCACATTTAAAGAGGATCAATACAATATTCTGGTTGCAAACCTAAAAATGCTATATAAATATTGGGTGGTAATAGTAGCAGTAGCAGTAGTAGTAGCAGCAGCAGCTGTAGTAGTAGTAGTAGTAGTAGTAGTGGTAGTAGTAGTAGTAGTAGTAGTAGTAGTAGTGGTAGTAGTAGTAGTAGTAGTAGTAGTAGTAGTAGTAGTAGTAGTAGTGGTAGTAGTAGTAGTAGTAATAGTGTAGTAGCAGTAGTGTAGTAGCAGTAGCAGTAGTAGTAGTAGTGGCAGTAGTAATAATATCCCCAGTGTTTAGTAAAGTTCCTCGCACATAGTAAGTACTTAATGTTTGTTCTCTCTCTCTCTTCCCCCCACCTCTCTCTTTCCCTCTCTCTCTCTTCATTCCTCCCATCCTTCCTTCTTTCCTTCTTCCCTTCCCTCCCTTCTTTCTCCATTTCTTCCTTCCCTCCTTTTTTCCTTCCTTCCCATAATCTCAATGGAACCTTACAACTACCCTCTGAGGAAGGCACTATTGTTAGCACCATTTTTCAAACGAGGAAACTGAAGTTCAGAGAAACTGCTCAAGGTTACAAAGCTAATGTTTGAGGTAGAATTCAAATCCAGGACTTCCTGATTCCACGGCATGTTTATATTTTTATTTCCACCGTCTAGCTTAGAGCTGGACACACAGAAGGCATCTAATAAATGTCGATTTGGTGGTTAACACAAAATACTTTCTTTTCATGTCCCACAGCATAGCGTTTCCAGATTCCAATGTGTATTTCTTAACATGAGCACCTGAACATTCCAGTAGAAACAACCCCCTATTCTGATAGATCACTGATCAGCTGGTTCTCTAAGTCACAACCAACATTTACTAAGCATTTCTCATATGTAGGATCTAGTACCAGACACTGGAGAGAAAGAATTTAGATATTATGAAGGCTCTTCTTATGGAAGTCACATGAGGGTCAGCCATGACATCCATATTTAGATTTGGAAGAAACTTTCAAGAACACTGCATTCAAAACTCTCATTGTACATGTATGGACACTGAGGCCCGGAGAAGTTAAGTGACGGACTCAGTGCCATAAAACTAGTAAATGTCTGAAGCAGGATTTAAACTCAGGTATTCCTGACTCTAAGTCGTTTTCCATGACACCATAGCAACTGTTGACAAAAATAAATATCAGCCACATTTCCTTTATGATGGCAATGCATCAGAGATGTGTAAACTGTGGATCTTGGAATAGCTAAGGAAAAAGGCTACAGTCGGAAGACTTGCAGAACATAGGTCATAAAATCTGAATACCATTCTGTGACTCATTGATCCTTTTATTACCAAATAATTAACCTCAGGGCTTATGTCTTCCATTAGAATTTTGACCTGAGCTGAAGGTGCTCTGAAGTGTTTATCCAGTGAATGTCTCTCTTCCTAAATGGCTCGAAATGATCCATTCTTGAGAAAATCGACTTTGGATTACATTAAAAAAAAAACCAAAAACAACCCACACACGTCAATAACTTTTATTGCTTTGGTAAATCAGTCTTCTAAATCTAAAGGCAAGTTTAGACAATTTTGCTTTCTAGTCTGTATTTTTCTTCTCATAAAAATATCCACCTATCATAATAAAAATGATATTTGAAAGCAGATGAGTATTAAGGTGGTTTATAGTGGGAAGTATCCTGGGGGCATTCATAATTTATAACCTCCTGATAAATAGAAATATGTTTAGAATGATTTTTTATATATTTATATACATACAGATCCATGTCTAATGGTAGCCATCTCTAGGGCAGAGGAGAGAGAAAAAAATGAAAAAAAAAAGAAATTTACATGATAATGTTATTATATATTTAAAAGGAATAACAAGTTGTACATAATATATTTGCAGTCTCATGTGCAATCATCTTTTTATTATACTATGTCATCCTATATTATGCTGTTTTATTATACTGTTATTACACAGTTTTATTATATTGTTATTCTATGTTATAGAAATACTTGTTTTATTCCATAAATTAAAATTAAAATAGATAAAATTAAAAAAAGGAGTAATTCATAACATCCATCTCTGGGAGGTCTTTGAGGTGACCAAATCTAATCCATTCTGTTTATAGTTGATGAATCTGAGGCACAGAGCGGAGAAAGAACTGGCCAGAGGTTTTTTAGCCAGTAACAAAGAGAGCTGTGGTTTCATGGCAGCTCCCCAACAGTAGACTCAAGGTTTTTTCTCCTACACCTGGTCTTTCATCTCACTCTGGCTACTCATTTGGTGGGTGACCTTGGGCAAGTCTCCTTCCTCCGCTTTCACCTACGTAAAGGGGGTGGGGTCAGTCTCAGTGAATACCAAGATTTCTGCCAGCCCAGATGTCCCATCATGCCAAGAAGGAACACTTCACATTGGAAGCATCATTCTGTCTTGAAGAGCCCTGGGACATTGTTCATCTCTTTTGAGTTGAAATGTACAAAACAATTCTGTTGCTGATGAAAAATGTGAACTACTTGAGAATGAATTGGTTCTGAATTCCTCAATCGATGGTAAATAGTAGATCCATCACCTGGCATATTAACGGATCTCCGCCTGGCATTTTCAAGGAGTTTATGACTTGGAAATTACCTTGGTACATTTACTCTGCATTCATTATGGCTAAAATGGGACCATAAGCCTAGAACAGGAGAAGTCACTATGCAGAGTGGTTTATTCTTATCTTTTTAGTCATTATCAGGGTGACTGATTTTCACCTTAAGTCATCCAACTTCTTGCTTGAAAAGATAGCTACTTAATACAGAAGCCGAGTATAAGAATTTGGGGAAGGTATAATAAAATTACATTATGTTAAATACTCACTAGTAATTGAATGTAATCATATACAGATGAAGGTAATATACAAATGGACATATACTTGCCAAATTATTAAACATTTAAGCAAATTAGGCAGGGGTCAACTCTTTTTTATTTGGGAGGTCACTACTATAACTTGGCTTCACTATTTAAAGTCTAGGAGTCTAAATAGGCCTCAGAGTTATAGGAAAAACCTTTAAGTGCATCCAGTCCTCTTTCCTTCCCTTAGGAGGTATCCACATTGGAGCATCTGTGACTAGTGGCCAGTCAGCCACCAGCTGAACATTTTCAATGAAAGGGAGCTCACTCACTTATTCCTGGGATCTCCCATGCCTGTACTGGCCTTATATTGAGCTGAGATTGCCTTCCTGCGACTACCCTTCAATGTTTCTGCCCTGTGCCACTGCAGATAAAAGAAACCACATTATACTTCTGCTCAAGAATCAGCAGTAGCCCCCTATTACCTATGGGAAAAAAATCCTTAGCCTAATGCTCCACTGTTTGCTTCCACTTCCTTTCCAGTTCAGTCTTCTTCAATATCACTGCCCTTCAAATGAGATCAAGGGCAATAATACTGTCAAAGTGCTTAGCACAGTGCCAGGAACATAGTAGGTGCTTAATAAATGTTTGCTTCCTTCCTATCCCCCCTTCCGCATTCTCTAGGGTGTATTGTTTTGTTACCACCCTTTTCCATTACTTGTCTCTCCCTTTGTGTCAGTTGTGTCCCACTGTAAACTGCACTGCCTCTTCTCCTTGCCTTGTGGGATGCCTGGCTGTCTCTCTAGCACAGGGAAGGCACCTCCTCCTCCATGAGGCCCTCCCTTATCTCCCCATTGTGGAGGCTGTGTTGATTCCCAGTCTTGTACACCCAGCTCTGGTCCATGCATGTAGTAGGTGCTTTAGAAATATTGTTGGAATTGAAAACTTCTGTGTCTTCCATAAGTCTTCTCTTTGACTGACATCAGTGGAGAGTGCCATAATCTTGGCTGTCCAAGGGATGGCTCCAGGGAAAAGACAATAATGAAAACCAAAAATTGTCCTCAGGAATTTTCCACATCCACTTGTCTCACTTCTTTTCCCTGTTTCAGCATTCCTCTTTTTATTTCCCCTCATTCAATCACTCAACCAGCCATCAATTATTAAGTGCCACATATATTCAGTACCCTCTGATTAAATGGCCAGGATACAGAGCTGAAAAAATAATTGCAGTCTCTTCTCCCCAGGCACTTATGGAGAGGTTAATAAGAAGGTAGGGGCCTTTATTCAGATCAGTAAGTGATGGGATGGAGGAGAAGGAGAAGTGTTCTGAGGGTATTTCAAGAGGGGTGATCCCTTTTACTTGGAAGGGGAAAAATTTGAGAGAAGGCTTGGTCAGGGAGACAAAACTGAGTCTTGAAGGCAGGGAGATTCTGAGAGGCAAATACGATGAGGGAGTGCATGAGGAACTCTTCCTCACTGTGAAGTCAAGGAGTTCACTGTCAAAGACAAGCCCTGGGAATTTTCTGCCAGCCTTCCTCCAAACCCACCCTCCCCAAGGAGGCGCCCCTTCCCCATCTTTCTTTGGCAAATAAAATCTATTGTGTGTAAAAACAAGGCCTGGCATTGAGTGAGGGGAGCATTCAACCATGACAGTCTGGCAGTCAAAGACCCATGTAGGAAATGAGTCCCTTAGGGGACTGGAGTTCTTTGGACACTTGATTAGCTGCTAGTGACAATATCCACAGGGCTGGATCTCAGTCTTTCATGGGTCTGAGGCACCTTTGGGTTCCACCCTTGCATTATGCTAATGTAGGAACTGAGGTCCAGAAAGGTCTTGCCTTTCACCTGCTCACACGAGTAGGAAAATATAGTTCTGTGATTCTGGGAAGTGTTTCTGTGTCTGGCAGCCTGGAATATCCTATCAATATTGTGGAATTTCCAAGTTATGAAGGCATATTTTCACTTGTGATAATTCCCGAATATCTATGAAATTCTACTTTCAGAGTATGTGGAATGAGATAGTGTTTGTAAGATAAAACCTTAGCACAGTTCCTGACCCGCAGCAGGTGCTTTATAAATGTGTTTTCCCTTTCCCACACCTACTGTGCGTTCTTCATTGACAGGGATCATCTTATACAGTGAGGTTAGGGAGCAGAGAGAGTCCCCAGTCTTCCTCTCTTCCCTCACTGAACTTATTGTGGGGGAGATAAGACTCACCAATCAGATAATGATGCAACTAGATAATGATGCAGTCCTGCATTTGCCTTGGTGCACCCGGTGCTCTGTCCTTACTCCCCTTCTTTTCCTTCTTGTACACTTACCTCTCCCATTACTCCAGTTCTACTCTTGTGTTGAAATGACCCCCAAACAGTACTTACAGCCCTCAGACTTCGTTTTAAGATCTTCTTTGTGACAAGGTTCCAAGTCACATGAGGGAATTTTCTCCAGTACCACCCTTTCCATTGGAAACTCACCTCCAGTATTATAGTGGGAGCTAATGAAAAAATAGGATTCATTTGATAGCTTGTTTTCCTGGGAAGTATGTGATCCACAAATCAAGTGATGTTTCTTGTAGAAGGCTGAGAGAAATCAGATAAGAATGTTATTCCTAAGATCTGATTCTATGTTAAAGCAATTCCTAGTGAATCCTGGGTATTTACCTACAATTAAAATTTATTCAAAAATCACAATACATTTCAGTCTGTTACCAAATCTTGGAAATTCGCTACCTCAGCAAAATCAAAATTGTGGGTGACTTAGAGGTTAAAAAACCAGGAGGAGAGATGCATGGTAGGCATAACTGGATTATCTTCAATCAACAAGTACATATTTGGGTGCCTACCACCTATCAGGTATGGCATATATTCCAAAATGTCCTGAATAATGAATGAATGAAAGAAAGAAAAAAATCACTTATTAAGTCCTTACTGTGTCCCAAGCACTCTGCTACTTCCTGATGATACAAAAAATTCAAGCCCAAAAAATTCAAGCTAAGCCAGCATCTGCCCACAAAAATCTTACATTTTAATGGGGGAGAGAACATGTAAATTAGTTCACATCAAAGCAGGGAATAGAGAAGCTTTCACAACCCAACTGATTTTTCCATTCCAGGAATTCATCAAAATGGTCAAAGCAGAAAGAATTTGATCTTGAAATCAGGAGAGCAGCTTCTAGCCTCAGCTCAACTAGCTGTGAGCTACATTACCCCTCTCTGAGCTACAGTTGTTTGGACTATGAATTAGAGGTTGGATTCAAGGATTTCTATCCCTTCCAATTCTGATATTCAGTGGCTGGATCCTGCTTCCATAGATGGTTGACCCCGTCTGTATGGCTCTGCTCTTTTCACCATTCCCATCTGTATTCTAATCACTTTGCTTCATCCTTTGAGATTTTTATATAGGTCTTTTGATAAACTCTTTCTAGGGGATTCACCCAAAGCCCTGGAGACTTTTCTTTTCTATTGTTGTTTGATGATGATGATGATGATGATGATGATGATGATGATGATGATGATGATATCTATGGATGCTAGTTTGGCACTTGGATTATCCTCCTGTGACTCTTCACCCTCTTGAAATGACTTTTCAATCACACCTGTCCTATTATTAGGCAACAATGCACTTTCATCCCGAGGAAAATTGATTGTTTAGAAGAAAACAGCCTCAATTAAGGGATTCCTACAAATGTTGATACATCATTCATTCAACAAGCGCTTACCAAGACACTTCTATGTGCCAGGCACCATGTCAGGAAGCAAACAAGTCCCATTCTCAAAGAGCCTAAGTTGATCCCTGCTTATCTACTTTGCAGACCCCTGTGCTAATTTCCATGGGTAGTACAGAGGTGAATCATTCAGGGCAACCCCCCTTTACCTCAGCCCTCAAGGAGGTTTTAGATCAGCAGATGATTTCTGAAGGTCCTTCTGGCAATAATCACTTCTTTCTTTTGAGTGACATTCACTTCTTTTGGTCATTATATTTTTATTCTTCAATTACATTTCAATTATTTTTAAAATTTAATTTTTTATTTATAAGTCTTTTCTTTTTAAATTTTGAATTCCATATTCTCTCTTCTCACCCCACCTCCACCCACCAAGAAGGTAAGCAATATGAAATGTTACACATGTAAAATCATGCGAAACTTGTTTCCGTATTACCAAGAAAAGCAAGAAAATTACAGTTCCATTTGCACTCAGAGTTTACTTTCCTTGGATAGCATGTTTGTTATCACGAGTCCTTTGGAATTGTCTTTAATCATCTGTATTGATCAGAGCAGCCAAATCTTTCTCTGGTGATCATCATTACAGTATTGCTTTTGTGGTGTACAATGGTCTCCCAGTTTTTCTCACTTCACTTTGCATCAGTTCATATAGGTTTTGCTATGTGTTTGGTTGTTTTTTCTTGAAGCTACCCCCTCATTATTTCTTACAGCACAATAGTACTCCGTCTCTATCATACACGACAACTTGTTCAACCATTCCCTAATTGATAGCCATCCACTCAATAAATATTTTTGTACATATAAGTCCTTTTCCTTTTTATTTAATTTCTTTGGGATAAAGACTTAATAGTGGTATGAACAGTTTTATAACCTTTGGGGCATAGTTCCAGATAGTCCTCCAGAATGACTAGACCAGTTCACCACTCCACTAAAAATTCATTAATGTGCCTATTTTCCCTCATCCCCCTCCAGCAACTGTCATTTATGTAGGTGTGAGGTGGCATCTCAGAGTAGTTATAACTCCTTCTTTTCAACATCTTTCCCTATGCCCCATCTTCCTCTGTCCAAAAATCTTTAATTTTTTAAAGGATTCTCAATCCCTACAAAATGAAGTTGAAACATGTAAAGTCATCTACAACCTGTCTACAAATAGCTTGTCCTATCTCATCTGTGTCTGAGTCCAACTGCCTACACTAAAGCCCCACCACATCAGTGCTTCGCATTTAGGGTTAGGGTTAGGGTTAGAATCGATTTAGGGTTACATTAGGGTTAGAATCGAGGTGTGGGTTAGGGTTAGAATCGAGGGTTAGGGTTAGGGTTAAGGTTAGGGTTAGAGTTAGGGTTAGGTTTAGGGTTAGGGTTAGGGCTTAGTGTTAGGGTTAGGGTTAGGTTAGGGTTAGGGTTAGGGCGCATTTAGGGTCAGGGTTAGTGTTAGGGTTAGGGCGCATTTAGGGTTAGGGTTAGGGTTAGGGTTAGAGCGCATTTAGGGTTAGGGTTAGGGTTAGGGTTTAAGTTAGGGTTAGGGTTAGGGATAGGGTTAGGGTTTAGTGTTAGGGTTAGGGTTAGGTTAGGGTTAGGGTTAGGGCGCATTTAGGGTCAGGGTTAGGGTTAGAGCATATTTAGGGTTAGGGTTAGAGCGCATTTAGGGTTAGCGTTGGGGTTAGGGTTAGGGTTAGAGCATTTAGGGTTAGGGTTAGGGTTAGAATCCAGCGCATTCAGGGTTAGGGTTAGGTTTAGGGTTAGAATCGAGGGTTAGGGTTAGGTTTAGGGTTAGGGTTCGGGTTAGGGTTAGAGCACATTTAGCGTTAGGGTTAGAATCGAGGGTTAGGGTTAGGGTTACTGTTTAGGGTTAGGGTTAGGGTTCGGGTTCGTGTGAGGCTTAGAATCGAGGGTTAGAATCCAGCGCATTTAGGTTTAGTGTTAGGCTTAGGTTTAGGGTTAGAATCGAGGGTTAGGGTTAGGGTTAGGTTTAGAATGGATTTAGGGTTCGAGTTTAGGGTTAGGGTTAGAATTGAGCGTTTTTAAGGTTGGTGTTAGGGTTATGGTGAGAATCGAGCACCTTTAGATTTCGAACCGAGGGTTAGGGTGTAGAAACTAGCGTTAGAATCGAGCGCATTTAGAGCGTATTTTTAGGGTTTGGGTTAGGGTTAGGGTTATGGTTTAGTGTTAGGGTTAGGTTAGGGTTAGGGTTAGGGAGCATTTAGGGTCAGGATTAAGGTTAGGGTTAGGGTTAGGGCGCATTTAGGGTTAGGGTTAGAGCACATTTAGGGTTAGGGTTAGGGTTGGGGTTAGGGTTATGGTTAGAGTGCATTTAGGGTTAGGGTTAGAATCGAGTGCGTATTTAGGGTTAAGGTTAGGGTTAGGGTTAGGGTTAGAATCTAGGATTAGGGTTAGGGTTAGGGTTACCGTTTAAGGTTAGGGTTAGGGTTAGGGTTAGGCTTAGAATCGAGGGTTAGAATCCAGCGCATTTAGGGTTAGGGTTAGGTTTAGGGTTAGGGCGCTTTTAGGGTTAGGGTTAGGGTTAGGGTTAGAATTGAGTGCATTTAGGGTTAGGGTTAGGGTTAGGGTTAGAATCGAGGCACTTTTAGGGTTAGGGTTAGGGTTAGAATCGAGCGCATTTAGGGTTAGGGTTAGGGTTAGGGTTAGGGTTAGAATCGAGGGTTAGGGTTAGAATCGAGTGCATTTAGGGTTAGGGTTAGGGTTAGGGTTAGAATCGAGCGCATTTAGGGTTAGGGTTAGGGTTAGGGTTAGGGTTGGTTAGGGTTAGGGTTAGGGTTAGAGTGCATTTAGGGTTAGGTTTAGGGTTAGAATCGAGAGTTAGGGTTGGGATTAGGGTTAGAGCCCTTTTAGTGTTAGGGTTAGGGTTAGAATCGCATTTAGGGTTAGGATTAGAATCGAGCGCATTTAGGGTTCAACATGCTTTGATTAAGCTCCGTCTTTGAGCCTGGTACTAGGAATACAAAGACCAAAAAAAAGAGACCATGCCTAGAACTGATTTCATGATTTTTTGTGCTTACATAGTTATGTTTACAATCTGTCAATATGATAGTGAAGATCATAGCATTTTTAAAAGTGGAAGGAACTTAATTGAATATATATTGACTATGAGAGGTCTTAAAAGAGGTGATGTCCAAGCTAAGGAGGTCTTTAAAATACATCGTTCATATTAGTGTTGAGAAGGGGCTCAGACCATTTTGTCCCGTTACCTTATGTTACAGATAGAAGCTGCCTGAAGTCAGAAACTAGATCAGAAGCACCTTGGGGGCTGGGTTTAGCCAGGTCTCTTATCTCAAAGGTAGTGGCAATTTTCCTTTATAGGCAGTATGGTTTCTGGTGCACATGATAACCCTTTGGAAGATACAAAAAAAGAATCTTTTAGTCAATGTGTTTTTTTAAAATAGATTTTTACCCAAGCTCTCAGTTCAATATTGGATTATTGCAAAACTGTCCAACTGCCAAATTTATGGCAATAAGCAGTTATTCTAAGATCTTCTCTTTTGCAATGTATTCATTTTCTTTTTCTTGGCTGCCTTAGTTGGTCTGCCTCAGTTGTGTCTTTGCTGGAAAATGTGGTAATAAGTGTTATAGCAATTGCTTCCTTTTTAAAAATAATATTTTAATAATTTAAATAAATAATAATTTAAATTTTAATAATTTAAAATAACATTTTAATATTTGCAAAGCATTTTCCTCATTGTAATCAATCAGTCAAAACATTTATTAAGTAGATGCACCAGGCATGGTGCTAAGTACTGGGGATACAAAAAGAGGCAAAAGACAGTCTATGTCCTCAAGATCCAGCTGAGAAGTAGCAGAGTCAGGTGCAGTCCAGGACTTCTAACTCCAAGCACTATATGCTGACCTATGCACAAGAAGAACTCTGGCAGAGAACAGTTTACAACCTGTCAAAGACACTTCTGGGAGAACAGAACTGAGGTCTTTACTGTGTTCAGTCATTTAGACTAGGCTCAGAGGTGTAGCAATTCTACCCTTAAATGAGGTCTACAGTCAAGTTTCATTTGCTGGGGAATGACTAGATGAGTAGAAATCTGCGTGAGCCAGACTTACTGAGCCATGTAAGACATAGCCATGGTGGGTGGAAGGAGGCTTGTGACTGGGAAAAGTGGTTCCTTCAAGGGTGGATTAAGTGAGCAAAAAACTAAGACTCTATAAAGAGGTCTAGAATTATATTATTCACATAACTTTAGAGTTAATACACACCCACTCCATGCCCTGCAGAGTCAAAGTTCAAGATGATTCATAGTTGGAACATTTTTAAGTACAGAAATATATGAATTTAAATAATGAGAAATGTAAACTCCAGTCCATAGGCTAAAAAATAAATTTGCAAATATTGGAAATGGGAACTTTGACTAGACAAACTCTGCCATAGAAAAGAGCTAAGGATTTTAGTAGCCAGCAGACTTAGTATGATGTGTGTAGATGCCAGTGTGTCATAGCAGCCAAAGAAAGTCTAAGTTTTTTTTCAAGTATTTGAAGAGTTTTTATATGGAGCATGAGTGAGATGTATTCTGTCACTGAAGGACGGATTAAAGTCAATGGAGGAGAGTTGAAAAGAGGCAGATTGAGGCATAATATAAGGGGAAACCAGCCCTAATAACTAAAGAACTGTCCTGCGAGCAGGAAGGAGTTACCTAAAGGAGTCGTGCATTCTCCCTCACTGGAGGTGTTCAAGCAGTGATGGGATGGCCAATGGGTGGAAACATCATAGAAAAAAATTTTTTCACCTGTGCTTTGAACTGGATAGCCTCTGAGGTCCCTCCTACGTCCAAGATTCTGTATACTTCTCCAGGGTGCATCACTACACATGTAAATCCCTCACAAAGAATATGGAAGTCCTTCTGTATGACATGACATGACATGGTTGATGTACCAAATTGTGCAGTTAGACAAATCTAGTTTGTGTCCATTGTGAATTGTGTTTACAGAAACATGTCAGAGGAAATAGTTTAGTCTGAAAGCCAAAGAAAGCTGAGATGATGGTTTAGTAGAAAGATCTGGAGCATATTAGCAAAACTGATTTCTTCCGATCTTTTCTATTAAATTTCATTGATGCTTTTTGCTTTTGCATCAATCATTTCTGAAGATGATTTCCTCTGCTAATCATGATGCCTTTTTTTGTAACAAAGAAATCAACACAACCAACCAAACTGGACAGCTTTGATGATGGATGCACCATTCCATTCTTATAGTCCCACACCTCTGCACCAGTAGGAAGATTTATTTTTTCCTCCCTTGCTCTCCAGGGTCACAGTTGGCTATTGCAATATACTCGGAGTTTACCTTGGCTTCATTGTTCCTTTTATTTACATTGTCTTCTTGGTGCTACTTTACATGAGTATCCAATTCATGTAGATGTTATTTTGGTTTGATTCTCTGTATTCTTCAAACTCATATAGCAGTTTCATACAGCATTTATCTTCCATTGAATTCATATGCCACAGTTTGTTCAACCATTGTACCATCAGTGGATACTCAATTTATTTCTAGTGCTTTTTTTATAACAAAAGAGAATGCTATGAATATTTTGTTATACAGCAGACTTTTTCCCTTTCTGTTTTTTTACCTTCTTGGGGTGCATTACCAGTAAGAGGGTCAATCGTTGGATCAAAGGGTCTTGTATCAATCTGCATTTTTCTTTCACTTTTGTTTCTTTCATTTTGTTTTCTAGATGTCTCATTTTGTTTCTAGATGTTTTCGCTGTTTTGTCTTCTGAGTTTCTGCTTGAGTTTCACTATCACTATAGAAGTTTTTGTGGTTAGGTCCTTTCTTTCGTCATTTGCTCATCTTCCTATCTTTTTTTTCTTTACATTGGGCTCCATGTTAGAGTTGAACTCTAATCACTTGTGGAAAGGATGTCCAGCCATCTGTGGCTAGTATGATCTAGGGAAAGATCTGGTTATTTCCCTCCTCTTCTCTTGGCTCCTTACCCAGGTATAATGCATGCTCTTTTATGAGTATGACTCTCCACCCTGGAATGGTGACCTACTACGTAATAGGGTATAGACTAGAACTACGTAATAGGGTATAGAGTTGCCAAATGGTGTCAGATCCTTTGCCAAGTGCTAGAACAGAGGTTTTAATGAATCTCTTTATAGTCAGGTGTTTCATCACTTTACTGTTCCTATGTGTTGGGCATGGGAATTCCTGGTACTCCTGGTGCAGCTGCTGTCTTCAAAGACCATAGCTCATGTTACTGCCTTTTGCTCTGAGCCAAATTCTACCACAATGTCCTTGTATCTCTCTAAGATACCCTGGGTTGGGACATGATTCATTCTGACATTTTGTTGACTCTTCTTCTTAGAATTCAGTTTGGTATTTTCAGTGGCCATTTTGTATGATAGATTTGGGGGTAAGTTTACAGGTGTGATCCTTTACACCATCTTGACTCATTCCCCACTACTTGACATTTCTTAAAGTGGTTTTAGGGGAAGGGTTGTAAACCATTCAACCCTATAACAAAGTGAGTTGGTAGAGTTTTCTTATCCCTGCTGAGAAAGACTAGAAACTATGACATGGGTTTGATAAAAGGAAGCAAAAATGTATATTTTCAAGAGAAGTGTTTGGAGGGGGGCAGCAGGCTTGAGGGACATAAGTTCAGGGATCAGGAAAAGAAAGTATCCAGCTTCTACCTGTTCACAATATTAAGGAAGCAGCATGGAAGCCATCAGGGGTAGGTCCCTGAAAAGGAAGATTCTAGCCTGAGACCTGTGTGTAGGAGTGTGTTAGAATAAGCTCATATTGACTCAGGCAGATGGTTAAATTTTCATTTCAAGCATATGCACCTGGGAAATCAGCAAATACTAAAAATTAGGAATTTATTTATTGTTCTGTTCATTGACTAGGCTTAAGAAAATGATGGATAAAATTAAACTTAATAATGGGTCATGCAGATATTATTTTTCTTTTTAGACAGCCAATTGTTAAACATTTATAACCCTGCCCATATCCCACCCCCACCCCCACCAAGCAACTGCCACAAAGTGATTCTCTTCTACAAGGAACACTCAGTTCCTCCTCTCAAGCTCTGAGCAGAGGCTGGGGGACAGGGACTCATTCCAACACAAGGGAAATGGCTTTGAGGTTGGGGTGCAGTGGCTGAAAGTCTGGAGTAGATATTTCAGCTTCTTTAGCAAATTGCTTAAGAAAAAGCTGTGAGAAAAAAGACGTTCGCTTTTATTTTGATAATGGAAAACACTCAGCTTACTGCTTCTCGAGCCTCACAGAGGCCACTCATCCTTCCTGCTCATGAGATGCTTCAAGATCTATTTGCTTGGTCCTATTACATTTCTGTCCATCAAGAAAATGCCTGAGACTCCCAGACAGAGTGCTTTTAGGAGAGACAATGTTGTCCCTGAGCTTTAAATGAAAAAAAAATATTAATGGATTTTGATACCTGCTAGCTAAGCCTTTCCCCACTCCACTTGTTTGGGCTCTCTGCCTTTTGAAATTTTTTTTTTGGGGGGGTGGGTATTTTATTTTTACTTAATTGACAACATCTTATATTCTCTGAACAGAATTCATCTTCTTTGAGTGTGGAGCCTGTCCTAATACCTAGGACAGTGACAGGCACATAAGCATTGTCTAATAGATGGTGAATTTCATTTGCATTTATATAAATAGGTAGATGTTATGATAGATACAACAGTCCTCAAATTCAGCAAGGTTGATAAGTAGCACTCTAATTATCATTCCTACATTACAAATGAAGCAATGTAGACTCAAGCAAGATGACTTGCAAAAGATCACAGTTAGTACCAGTCAGTACTAGAACCCAAATCTCACTCCCAATTGTTGGGGAAAATGTGAACTTAATGTACATTAACTAATGTGAGCACTACCATGTACAGAGTGGAACAGAAAGAGAAGGCTGTATAGGAAGCTGAATTTCTATCATCTATAGCATTTTTAAAAAATAGAAAATAAATTCCAATTATATTTAAAGATTTACTACGTGTCTGTTTCTTCTCGGCCTTGCATAGAGATTGGAATCCTCTCTTCCCCACCCCCCAAAAAAAGTGACAAAGTGATCAGAAGTTAGCTAGAACCTGGTCATATCACCAGGACTAATGAAATTTAAAGGAGCAGATAGATATAATTCTGGTCCTGTTTCCCTCCCTCTGAGGAGAGCAGAGTGGTGGCCTCCCAGTCCAACCTCCTATGTCCTCTCCTGGGAAGAATGAAAGCCTTAGATGGAAGGGTTTGGAATATGATATTCCAGAAGTCAAAGGAACTAGGATTAAAACCAAGAATTGCCTACCCAGCAAAACTGAGTATAATACTTCAGGGGAAAAAATGGTCATTCAATGACTTTCAAGCATTCTTGATGAAAAGACCAGAGCTGAACAGAAAATTTGACTATCAAACATAAAAATCAAGAGAAGCATGAAAAGGTAAACAGGAAAGAGAAATCCTAAGGGACTTACTAAAGTTGAACTGTTTACATTCCTACATGAAAAGATAATATTTGTAACCCTTAAAACTTTTCTCAGTTTTGGGGAGTTGGAGAGATTACACACACACACACACACACACACACACACACACACACACACACACACACACATATAGGCACAGAGTGGGTTGAATAGGAAGGAATGATATATAAAAAATAAAATTAAGGGGTGAGAGAGGAATTTATTGGGCACAGAGTGGGTTGAATAGGAAGGAATGATATATAAAAAAATAAAATTAAGGGGTGAGAGAGGAATTTATTGGGAGGAGAAAGGGAGACATGAAATGGGGCAAATTATCTCTCATAGTGGCAAGAAAAACTTTTTCAATGGAGGGGAAAAAGAGGAGGTGAGAGAGACAAAAACAAAGCTAACTCTCATCACATTTGGCTTAAGGAGGGAATAACATGCACACTTAATTTGGTGTGACAATTCATCTTACACTACAGGAAAGTAGGGGAGAAAGTAGGGTGTGGGGGAAATGATAGAAAGGAGGGCAAATGGGAGGAGGGAGCATTAGAACTAATCACTTTAAGAGAGGGACAAGGTCAAAAAATAATAGAATAAATGGGGGGCAGGATAAGATGGAGGGAAATATGGTTAGTCTTACACAACATGACAATTATGGAAGCCTTTAGCAAAACTACACATAAATAGCCTATATTGAATTGCTTGCCTTCTCAGTGGGGATGGGTGGGGAGGGAGGAAGGGAGAGAAGCTGAAACTCAAAGTTTTAGGAACAAATGCTGAGAATTGTTTTTTCATGCAACTTATTTGCATGCAAATAAGAAGCACAGGTAATGGGGTATAGAAATCTATCTTCCCCTACAAGAAAAGAGAGAAAGAAGATGGGGATAAGGGAAGAGAGGAATGTGATAGAAGGGATGGCAGATTGGGAGAAGGGGCAATCAGAATGCAAGGTGTTAGGGGATGAGGGTAGGGGAGAGATGGGGAGAAAATTTGGAACTCAAAATCTTGTGGAAATAAACGTTGAAAACTAAAAATAAATGAATTAGTTAAAAAAAAAAAGAATGAAAGACTTGCTTGAAGAAAGGTGTGAGAAGAGACAAGTGATGCCTATTCTGCCTCTTTTGAGTACCACACCAACCCCTTCACCACAGGTGGACTTCATTACACAGATGGGATCCTACACAGTTCCACTTCACTATGCATTGGTCAAGGTTCCTAAACCTTTCTAAGTTGTCCAGTTCTTTTGAATGAGGAGTGCAAAGCGCTTGACATAAATAATTTCTGTTTGATATTCACAATGATTCTATGAGGTTCAGACTTTTATTATGATTATTGGTGAAGAAACTGAAACTTGCAATGTCCAGCAGCCTACCCAGGATTGTGCAGCTGGAAGAGTCCAAATAAACCAGGAAGCAGCATGAGGTCTTCCTGACAGTGCCCCACACCATGCCGCATTAGCCTCTCAGAACCAGCTACCTTTCTGCTGTACCATTCTAACTCCGCAATTCAAGATGTGACTGAGGGAAGGGAGGACAGAAGAGCTGTAAGGGACAAGGTCAGGAAAACTAAGGAGGAAATGCTGGTATTGGGGGAGACAATGGTCAGTCCAGTTGGTATGTTGTGTTGAGGAACGGGTAGGGGTGGGGCAGGAGAAGATAAGGATGGAAAGGTAGGTTGTGACTTCCAAACTATATAATGGAACTGCCTGTGCAGGGAAGATAAGCAAATGCGCTGTGATAAGTTTGACCTTTCCCCCCACTGTCTACACCTTTGCCTCCAAGAAAGGTTAGGAAAAACAAAAATAGCCTCAGCCACTTGGATTAACCCCTCTGGATGTTCCCAGCATGCTCCTTTTGTCTACTCTCCTGTGGGAACACAAGGTCATTCTCCTTGCTAATGGTGAATGCAGGGTCATTGACATGGAAGCTTCATTAGCTATTACTTTCCCTCCTGTCATTAACACTACAGGTCCATAAAGATGTCCACAGAGATGTCAGGTAGGTTTTTTCTGCCTACTGGAGAGAAAAGATGGGGGTCTGGAAGCTTCTGACTGTGGGTTCTCAGTAAAGAAGGAATAAAGAAGTCAGGCTATGTCAGAGAGGCTGATAGGACCTGCTGGAGGTTATTCCTCTAAAGGCATGAGGGCTTTTGTGGTCTCTACTGGCTAAGATTATGAGGAAGACTCAGGGCACCATGATTAGCTGCTTTCCATCTTTCTCCATCCTCTGAACTGAACACCAAGGCTACCCTTTAATGAATACTTTGAAACTAATATCTGGGAAAAGAGAGGGAGGTGAGGGTATTAACCCTAGAGAAAGGTATTCACGCTCATTGTCTTCAGGTATTTGAAGGAATGTCATGTGGGGAAAGAGGTAAGATCTGTAAAGATTTGAGGTAAAGAAACACAAATAAATAGATAGATGAATGAATGAATAAATAAATAAATGGATGAATGAAACACATAATTAAATAAATGAATGAATCAACAAGAAAAATGAACAAACAAAAGGAAATATAATATTGAGAGCCTGAAGAGAGCTTAGAGGTCAACTAGTCTAAGTTCCTTATTTTACAAAAGAGGAAACTGCGACCCATGGAGGTTCGCCCACATCTAGCTACTCTTGAGAAGCAAACCTGGAATTCAAATCTACATAAAAGGACCACAGATTAAAGGGTTGGAAGCTTATTTAGAAATCATCAGGTCACCCACATCTAGCTACTCTTGAGAAGCAAACCTGGAATTCAAATCTACATAAAAGGACCACAGATTAAAGGGTTGGAAGCTTATTTAGAAATCATCAGGTCCAATTTTTTCATTTTACAAATAAGGAAACTGA
The DNA here is from genome assembly GCA_023548195.1 of Bettongia penicillata ogilbyi. NCBI lineage: Eukaryota > Metazoa > Chordata > Mammalia > Diprotodontia > Potoroidae > Bettongia > Bettongia penicillata. The sequence continues at coordinate 13,166,879 of JAJHZJ010000150.1, read as the reverse complement.
GTCCTAGAGAGGTTAAATGAAAGTATTTAGGAAGTAGGTATCAGCTCAGTGAACAAGGAAATGGACAAGCAAAGTTCTTAATCATTAGACAGGCAAGAAAGGAATGGAGAATCTCCTATTATTCTCAGTCTTTTGCTGGAAGGGTAGTATCAATCTATCACTCTGGGGTGAAATAACCTTCCACTTCTCAATGTATGTTGGCTCTCATGTTGGAATGAGAGCTCTTTGGGGACAGAAACTATCTTTGCTTTTCTACCTGTAGAGCAAGTATGTCTCTGGCTTTACTCTTCCTAAGTGAGTTCAGGTAGGCACATCTTCTCTGTGAAATGTTAAGGGGATCTGTGCGTGTGTGATCCTCCCCTCATTGCTGGCTACCAGTGACAAAGACTCCAGTTCTATTTAACCAATTAACATTCATTAACTTTTGTAAAATCTAAAAGATATTTACTCCAGTAAACTAAAGCTAAAACTCTTTTCCCCCAGCATCTTAATGGGTACAGATTTTCCTATACTACCTCAGTCAGTAAGCTGAGTAGGCTTAGACTTAAATAATTTTGATATAGCTTGAAATTGGTATTGCTTGACCATAGCTATATCAATACCAAATGAGTTCTGATCTCAGTTATCATTGGGCTGGCTACAGACCCCAACAAGAACCTGATACTTGGACTCAGAGACTCCCACATGGCTCACTCTCCTGAACTTTGGAAACTCAGAATTCTACAGCCTCCAACTTCCCTCACTGGAAGTGAATAAAGGCATGCAAAGGATCCAAGCTTGGCCTGGTAGAGAGTGCCTGCATTCTCTGCAGCTGAAGGGGTAAAGGATATTGGATTCCTTGAGTTCAGGAGCTCTAATCTGCAGTGGAGTTCAAGCCAATCAGGTGTGCACCTAAATCTGGCACTAATGTGGTCATCCTTGGGGGAGTGGATGGCCAGCAGGTTGCCCAAGGAGAAGCAAACTAACCAAGGTAGGAAAAATAAAGCAGGTTAAATGAACCTTCCCCCCATTCCCCAGGTTTGAAGTTACAGTTCTGATATCTGTTTTGGGTAAGAGTAACCATTACAGGCTGGGCCTCTCTCTCTGCTGGCTCGCTCTCGACCTGAGCAGCCCGGTGCAGCCTGGCCAGGTTCAGCCCTGAGCGGTGCAGCCACGTCCAATAGGCATGTGTCTCTTGGGAATGTGAAGTACTTTCTGGTGGTGGCCTTCCAGCCTAAGGATTGGGTGGAGACGTCTTTCTAAAGCCTTTCTTACCCTGAGCAGTTATTAAGTGCAAAAGACCTTGTAGAGGAAAATTGACTACTGTAATTAACACTGAATGGATGGTTGCTTTCCATGTCATTTCAATAGTCAAAGAGAGACTGAGGGGTGAGGGATATCTTCAGTCTGTCAATCACAATGAAACATGGAGCATCTAGATTCAGCTTAGTACCCCAAGTCAACATACATTTACTTTTCCTCTTAACTTATTCTCATTTTGAGTTGTATTAATTGGAGAATTGAGAACCGTGAGCCTTATTCTTTTCCTCCCCTATGACTGTGAAAGAGGAGAATTGATTTCCAACAGGTATGGTTCCCCATGGGTCCTGGTGAGAAAAAGATGATAGCTTCTTTCCTCCCTCTCTCATCCTCCCGGTGATACTTTCTCCCCCTCTCATTGTTTCTACCATTAAGTCCATCACGTCTTCCGAGTCCCTGTTCCTTTGCCATCCTGATCAAAGGGGTTAAAACATCTTCCAGTCTGTAGAATAATCTTATGCCACCGCAACATACCCTCTCTTCTCCCAAGTCAGACTTCCAGTAGCCTCCATTGCCAGCTGCTCAGTGATTGCTTTAAAGATCAAATTTTAGTCAAAACTCAGGCGCTAAATAGCTGCTGCTGCCTTCAGGGATTTCCCCTCTATGCTTTCTGTTTTCTCCTCTTCTCTTCCAAGCCCTTCATCGCCTTACTTTATGGTACCACATTTCACCACAGCTACTGAGTGACTTATGTTGGACAAAGATCAGGAGGCCTGGGGGTAGAAGGAAACAGATATACATTTTGACTTTTTATTTTCTCAGCCCTCAATTCCCTACCTCCCTAATATTTGATGTTGCTTGTGTAGAAAGAAATTAGAGCAGTCAAATTGGCTCATTTTCAGTCAAACCATCATGGCACCCATTTGGAGGTGTCTTTATACCCCCATGTTAGACTCATTACTTTTCTGGCTCACATTAATGTTCCTTTCTGCCTGTTATCAACTACCTGCCCTGTGGCCCTTAGGAAAGATACTGTGTCCTCATGTATGCTGTAAAAATTTAGAGGCAGGTAGAATTGCACAGTGGATAGAACCCTGGACTTAACAGTTGGGAAAACCTGAATTTAAATGCTGCCACTCACACTACCTCTTTTGACCCTGGTCAAGTCATTCAACTTCTTTGAGCCTCGATTTCCTCATTATAAATATCATCATTATCATCATAAATAATAAAGTAACATGAGGAAAAAAATAACCATTACAGTTAATGCCTAGATTTTTAGAAGTGATGTAGGAATTCAGGCGCTTAGTATTTCTCTTAGTATTTTCAGGCGCTTAGTATTTCTCTTAGTATTTTCAGGCGCTCATTATTTCTACTAGAGTTGTTTATAGCAATGAACATTTGAATTCAGGTAACTCTTCCTGTGGTGCAAGTGAGTCCAGCTCCCAGAAGGTTGTGCCAGTAGATTGTGGAGGAAGGCGCTCCTCCTAAGCTGGAATTCAGTGAAATTCTGTTCAACAACCATTTACTAATGTTTGGCTGTTATGTGCCAGGATGAAAAGAAAACCCTTCTGCCCCATCCCCAAGAACTTGCAGTTCACAAGAAAGATACATTATGTATATTTGTAACTAAATTCATAAGTAAATTCTGTTAACAATGGTACAATGTGTGTGCATCCTTTGTGGATGTCTCAGGAGATATTTGAGACACTCGGAGCCCACATTCAACTTTTTGCAAGACTACAGAAAAGCAGGCTGCCTTGTAATTAATTCATTCACCAACAAGATAGTGCGACATATAATTTGACCACCAGGTGGCATCGCACTAAAGCCACAGCCCAAGTGGCTTCATCAGTGTCTATCCAATGCAAATCAACAGGCATTAATTACCATTGCCCACTAGAGGCTTAGTTAAACAAACTGGACACTTCTACTCTCACTTACTACTACTACTACTACCACCACTACTTACTATACCTCCACCTAGGAGGCATAAGGAGAAATTCCAGTATCAAGAATCTAAAGGGTGTGGAAATACTTAAAGGGAAGGGTGACATTTTAGGGAAATAAGTTTGAGATTGGGATTGTCCCAAGAGAAAGTGCAGACAGTAGAAAAGTGGTCCTAGTCTCCAGCTTTACTTCCTTTATGAATCTGAAAAGCTGCCAATTCTGGCCTGTTCAGATCTCTTCTCCCACATTGTCCTCTAATGGTCTGCAATTACCCTTACAAAGCTGGAGCTTTAGCCATGTCACAGAGACCTCAGGAGATGACTGGTTTCCTTGGCAGGCATGACTGAGAGGGCACGTGATTTCAGTATCTGCATGTCTCTCTGATTCTAACACTCTCTCTCTCTCTCTCTCTCTCTCTCTCTCTCTCTCTCTCTCTCTCTCTCTCTCTGTATTTCTGCTTCTCTTTGTCAAAAGCATGAACAAATTCCATGACTTCTCAAAAGTCTCTTCAAGGGCAAAGAAAAGAAGCTAATAATTTTTATCCATTTGTCTATTCATTTATTCATTCACTAATATAAAGAGAATCTTGGGCATCTGAGGATCTCTGGTACCATACACATTTCTTTTTCTGCCTATAGCTTCATCTCAGGAAACAGAGGCTTTCCTTTGTGTTTTAAAATGCCAGTAGCCAGCCCGAGCCATTGGCAAGCTCAGCTTTGAGAATTCAAGTCTTTAGATATAAAGATACTCACCCATACTTGGCATCATTAGTCAGATTAGGCATTGGTACAGAAAAGTTAGTAAGTGAGAGAAGAGCTAGACTCTTTCAAATTGGGGAAAAGTTAATCCGTATTACCACAAGACAACATGAATACCTTTCTGGATGTTTTGTTTTTTGGGGGCATGCTGGTATACATCAATGCTTGTACCAATTATTATTTCAGAGTTTTTGGGGGGGGGGTGTCTGTATGTTTTAATAGTGATATCGGTTTGCTTGCATGCTAATGCTATGAATGGCTGGTTCTTAAATATTTCTAGTAGCATGTTTTCCTTGGTTGTTAATATTGTTTTCTAGTTGAGATTGATTATTTTTTGGCTTACATATTATAGGTATGCATGTACCACAGTTGCATATTGTGTGATATATTTTGGGTGAAATTTAGACAGGCTATCAAGCACAATTTTGTATTGTGCTATGTCTCTTGTATAAAATGTTCATGTTCATGTGAGATAAAAGATACTATAGGATGATGACCTGTGATGATGAGATAAAAATCATGGATGCTAAGACTTATTGTGGCTCTTATAAAGTATATTAGCAAACGACACATATATTTCAATTAGTTTTGTAGGAACTGCAAAAATGTTTTGCTAAGTAGAGGAACGTAGCAGGCATTTTCCCCTTCTCCCTCCTAGAAATCAAAAGGAAAACAAACCTGAAAGGTACCTGAGTCATTTCTAATGTAAAGCAAACATAAGAAGAAATCCTCCTTAGGCTATAAGCAAAAAGTTCTCATTCAGTTAGAAACTGAAGAGCTCTAGTGAGAAAGACCTCACTACTTCCTAAGGCAACCAGTTCTGTTAGTCAACAGTCTGAATTGTTGATAAGTATATATTTTTTCCCCTTCTGACCTCATTATTTTCATTTTTCTCCTTACAATGTCTTTACATTTTTCCTGTTCATTCCTACTTGGACTAAATAGGAAGTATTTAATCACACTTTCAATTTTTTCTTGTTCAGTCATTTTAAGTTGTGTTCAACTCTTTCTGATCCCATTTGGAGTTTTCTTGGCAAAATTCCGAAGGAGCTTGCCTCTTCCTTCTCCAGTTCATTTTACAGATGAGAAAACTGAGGTAAATGGATTTATTAGCTTGCCCAGGGTCACACAGCTAGTAAGTATCTGAGGTGGGATTTGAACTCAGGAAAATGAGTCTTCCTGATTCCAGGTCCAGCACTCTATCCACTGTACCCCTTAACTACACCAGAAAAAACCCCTACAATATCTGATATTGCCAGATGATCTCCTATTCAAGTACTAATCAGGCCTGAACCTGGCTAGCTTCCAAGATCAGACAGGACTGGGCACCTTCGGGTGCTATAAGGTAAATGTAGATATACGTACGACAGCTCTTCCAGTATCTGAAAATGACTGCTATGTTCTCTCCTGGTCTTTTCCCTGAGATATACATTCCCATTTCTTTCAATGAATCCTCATGTGACATGGACTTAAAGCCCTTCCCCATCCTAGTCATCAGTCAAGGGATCTAACATTTCCATCCAAATATCAAGTTCTTTTCTTTTGATAAATTTCAGATCCAGATTATATTTTCCCTTGGTTTCCCTTTACTTTTTAAATGAATACATTATCATTGAGGCAAGCCAAGAAAGCACTGGCTGCTCAGTATTTGACTTTGTGAGGGCTCCAGCTGATACCTAAATAACTACCACCTCTCATCAGTATCTCTACTACATCATGCTCCTGTCCTAAGCTTGCTATCTCTTTCCTGGAGTCATTTATTTTCCTTCGCTGCCCAGGTTGTCTGTAGTATAAGCTAATGACAAAATCATTTCTGTTTCTACATTCATTGATTTTTTGCCCAAATGTTTTCCCCCATCATTTCCCACTCTGATTTCTGCTTCGATGTGAATAAACCTCCTTTGGATGCTACATGACACCCACACTTGGTTACTTTTTCTGTTTCTTTGAAATAAAGTACACTCAGGCCAGAGTCATCCTTCAGGTATATAATCCTTCTCACTAAGTCTCAGTGAAGCCTCTGCTCGGCCTTGACTACTTACGCTAGTTTCTAGACCTTCCAGTTGTCTAAATGTCAGTCCTTTAGACACAATCATTTGAAGCTGTCTTACTTGAAGTCTATATATAAACATGTATTTTTTTCCTTCTGTGAGTTTCTGAATGCAACTCTTTCTTCATTGTCCTTTTGGCTAATGCTTTCTAGTGTGGTGGATATTCAGGTAGTTTATGCTTTCCTCCTCTTTGGTTTAAAAGAACTGAGTAGATAGTCCTTACCCACCCAGACTCGCCTTTTTTTCACCTTTTTCATTTTCCACGCTTTAGTGGGACCTATGTGGCACAGTGGACAGACTGTTAGACCTGGAATCAGGAAGATTTATCTTCCTGATTTTAAATCCAGCTTCAGACACTTATTAGTTCTATGGACTTTAGTGAATCATTTAAACCCATTTGCTTCAGTTTCCTCATCTGTAAAATGAGCTGGAGAAGTAAATGACCAACCACTTAAATATCTTTGCCCAGAAAACCATACAAGGGGTCACAAAGAGTCAGACATGACCGAAACAACCGAGCAATAATCACTTTCAGGTTCTCGACTTTTCCCATTGCCAAAATCTCCTGTCAGTAATATGATACTGAAATGTTTGAGTATCAGATAACGAGTTTTGTCATTAACACCTACAAGCAGCAGCTTGGTTAGGAGGCAGCGTTGGTCTATATCTATGGGCACTGGTCCAAAGTCAAAACCCAAAGCAATTCCAGGCCCTAGGATAGGTAGGCATTCATGCTTCTCCCTGGGGACGTTGTGTTGTGGTGACAGGAGATCCACAAGTTTGCAAGAGGAGACTTGTTAAGTATGTTGGGCTGCTATTGGGAAGTTAAAACTAGACTGAGTTGTAGGGTGACATGAGTCACATAACAGCCCCTGAGGGGTCCTTTCTTCTAAGGAGTGATTTCCTGGAGAGAGGCTTTTTCTCAAGAAAGGAAGGACAAAAGGGAAGGAGAAAGAAAGGAGAAAAAAGGAATGGAGGGAGGAAGATAGGGAAAGATGGAGGGAAGGATTATACTCCTCTCTCTCTAATGACAAACATCCCAAACCTAACAGTCTGTTTGTAGGCCTCATCTTGGATCATCATGTTCTGTTAACATTGGGAGAAGGCACATGTGGCAGTGGGGTGAGTAGCGACACCAGCCAATGCAGATGTCACACAGCGCTTGGCTAATTGCAAACACCATAAAGGAGTAAATTAAGAAATGATGGATTTAATAAATTCATCCTTTTTTTTGTTTACACCAACAGCAATTTGGGTGCAGGAGAATGAGAAGACGTGTTCAGCATGGCAAGCTGCACCTGGGTTTCTAAGGAGGCATGTGGGGTCTCACTCCCCAAGCCGCTGCCGCACCAGTCTTTGGTGCTGCTTATACTTGACAGCAAATGGATAGCTGTGTTTTTCTCCTTGGTTTGCAGCCATAGAAATCATTTTCACAAGAAGCCCACACGTAATCCTGTTTAACCTCTGAGACAGCAAAGTGGTGCTAGGGAAGGCCTCTTCAGTGTCCAATAAATCATGATCTATCATTGCAATCTAAGACACATTCAACTAGGGTATCTCTGGAGAGGCTCCTCTGCCAAGTCAGCATTATGGCATAGAAAGGACAAACAAAGCCCACCACTGTGGAAAAGGTAAAGCATCGCCACTCTTGCCCCTAGGAGAACTGTCCAGTGCCTTGTTTAATTGCTCCAAAAGTCTTTTCTGACCTCATATTATTCTCGTCTTCTATCTATGTCTCTTAGAGGAGGGAGGTCACTGATGTGAGACTCTAAACAAAACTCATGAAAGTTGCCACAATCGATGTTGGTTCCCTGTGCTCCCAGTGAGCTTTATGGTGCTAGAAAAGTGTGAGCTATTAGTGTTAAAGAAAGTATCAGTTTTGTTAACACATTATAATCAAACTCTATAGACACCCCCTTGTATTATCTATTTACTGTCATCCTCTTTCTACCTTCTACACCTGTGCCTGTGGATCTGATTGCCCCTGTAACATAATTTCACCAAGTATTCTTGCTTTTGTGTAACCTATTAGTGGTAGACAGGGTGCTATAGGGGAAAGAGTCCTAATTCTTGGTTCCTAGTCTGCCTCTGTCACTTATCAGTAACCCATGGCATACTATTTTCTCTCCCTGATTCTCATTTTTCTCATCTTTGAAATGGGAATAATGAAACTTGGACTGCTACAAGGAAAAGGCTTTGAAAACTTTAATGATCTAAAGAAATGTGACCTGCTATTCTAGTACCTATTTGCATCTTTCATGCATTACTAATCCAGGTCTCAGAAGGCTACCCTCTCCCAAAATCACTAAGCACCCATCAGCTCTATCTTGACTATAGTAAAGATACTCTCATCTTATTTTACATCCAAATAGATTTAAACAACAGCCATAACAATATAGACAGGGTTTGCATTTATGATTCATTTACTGTGACAATTGCGTGTATCAATATCTAAAATTTTACTTGGGAGAGAGTGATGGAAAAATACAATACACTATGTGACATATGCCATTTGCAGGGAAGTGAACTAAACACATCATGCATGAATATTGTCTGAGAAAACTGGTGACCAGAGGAAGACCTTAGGAGAACTGGCAAGGATCAGTCTGTGACAAGAGAGTGGCTTTTGAAGACAAATGGTTGTAAAACAGAGATCTGGCCCTGCCCTAATTTATGCAGAATTTAAATATTTTTAGTCTTATAATAAGGAATATGAGCTTTCTTTGGCATGGTCATGGGTTCATCTCCCAATATATTAGAAAGTTTTGGACTTATTTAGTACATTCTTTCACTCATTCCTCATAATAACCCTGAGAAGGGAAGAGGGTTAGGATTACAAATAAGCAGCAGGAGGCACGGAATGCTCCAGTGATGTGTTTAACGTCCCTCCTATAGTGACAAAGGTGAAGTTAGAACAAAACACATGAGATGTATAGAAAATGATCGGATGGGTAAGTCACTGGACTTGGTGTTAGGATGATATTGCTTTGAATAATACCACAGAAACTTCCTAACTGTGTGACCCTTGAACCATCTTGTCATTTTTGGGCTTACAGTTACCTAATCTGTAAAATCACGCAGTTTGAACTCCATGACCTCTCCAGTTTCTTCCAGTTCTTTATGAAGTTATGATCCCAGGCACACAGAGAGGGGTCTTACAAATTAATCTGGATAAGTAAATCTCTCATATTTTAGAAGAAGGTGAGAAGCATAGAGGGAATTAATGTCCCCAAAGTCCCATGAACCGTCAACGAAAAAACTAGGATTTCTTAAAGCACCTTGGTTTTATTTAATATAGAAAATCCTAAGATGATGGAGAGTTTAAGGCATGTCATTTCATGGAGTGATTTGCTTTTTTGCTTCCCTGTTTAGAAACTGGGAGGAGGGAAGCATCAAATTGGTGTGGTTAATATTCTAAATTCCCAGCCTGTGATTAAACAGGTTCTGCCCCAGCTATAGTGATTTTTTTCCATTGACTTCCCAGGTTTAGAATTGAACATTGGAGCCAGTGAATTCTTTAGCGGTAATATGAAATTGGGAGTCTGAAAGCTGGCTGCTTATTCCTTCAAACCCTGCCCAGACACAGACTGAAGGCCAATGAGCACATCTGATAGCAGTGAGTATGCAAGAGGGCAGGAAAAAGGAGGTGTCAAATCCTAATCTAGGGGGAAAACTTCTTCTATCCCTGGAAATACTGATCATTTCAATTAAATGTATACAATATTAAGTTCTAGAATCATGGACCTAAACTTGGAAGGATCTCAGAGACCAGCTCATTTTGCCCTCTCATTTGACATATAGGGAAACGGAGGCAGACAGAAGTGAAATGACTTGTCCAGGTTCACACAGCTACTAAGTATCTGAGGTGGGCTTCAAGCCCAATTCTTCCTGACTTTAAGTTCATCCAGTGCTAGCCATGTAACAGGGTCAGTGTTGGGGTAAGTAAGGAGAAAGAAAAAAATGAAAAAAGTGCATTTCAATGCATTTATTAGTTCTACCTATGGAGGTAGAGATCATTTGTTATCATGAGTTCTTTGGAATTATTGCTTATCGTTGTTGTGATCAGAGAACCTAAGTCTTTCATTGTCATTATCATTACAATATTGCTTTTATCTTGTACAAATATCTCCTAGTTCTACTCACTTCACTTTGCATCAGTTCTTTTAAGTCTTCCCAGGTTTGGTTGAAACATCCCCTTCATAACTTGTTGCAGCATAATAGCATTCCATCACAATCATATCTCACAACTTATTCAGTCATTCCACAGCTTATGAATGACATTTAAGTTGCCAATTCTTTGCCCCCACAAAAAATTACTATATTTTTATATACATAGATCCTTTGTATTTTTCCTTTATCTCTCTGATCTCTTAGGGTTGTAGACCTAGTAGTTGTATTGCTTGGTCAAAGGGTATTCACACTTTACAGACTTTTGAACTTTCCTTAAAATGATAAATATATCTATGTCTACACAAAACTATCAGCAAACATTATCCATAGTAGGGATAAGCTAGAAGCCTTTCCAATAATATTAAAGATGAAGTAACAATGTGTCCAGAAATACTGCTCCTAGGTCTGTATCCCAAAGAGGTCAAAGAAAAAGGAAAAGGGTCTGTATGTACAAGTATATTTATAGGAGCTCTTTTTGTGGTGGCAAAGAATTGGAAAATGAGGGCTGCCATCAATTGGGGAACGTCTAAATAAGTTGTGCTACATGATTATGGTGCAATGAAGACCACTATTTTCACTTCCTTTTTTACTGTTTGAATTTTCTTCCACAAATATGACTAATACGGAAATGTTTTACATGATTACGCATGTATAATCTATATCAGATTGCTTACCATCTCAGAGAAGGGGAACAGAAATGAGAAAAGCATAGAATTTGGAACTCAAAATTTAAAAACAGTGAATGCTAAAAATTGTTTTGGCAGAAACTGAGGAAAAATGAAATATTATTTAAAAAGAAATGATGTGTGGAATGCTTTTAGAAAAATGTAGAATGACTTACATGAACTGATGCAATGTGAAATAAGGAGAACATTGTACATAACAGTAATATTGTTAGATGTAAACTACTTAGCTGCTTTTCTCAGCAATACAATGATCCAGGTCAGTTCCAAAGGATTTAAGATGAAAAAATGTTATCTCCAGAGAAAGCATTAAAGAAATCTAAATGCAAATTGAAACATAATTTTAAAACTTTATTATTCTTGGGTTTTTTTTTCTTTTGGTCTATGTTTTCTTTTGCAACATGGCTAATGTGGAAATACTTTGTATGACTGCACATGTATAATCTATATAAAATTATTTACCTTCTTGGAAGGGAGGGATAGAATTTAGAACTCAAATTAAAAAAAAAGAATGTGAAAATTTTTGTATACATATAGTTAAGAAGAAAATGAAAATGAGAAAAAGAATTCCATAAAGTGTCTCTCAAGTTTGAGGACAATGGTTCCAGTTCTCGCCTTGATTCTTATAATCTACATGACTTTGCAAATCCCTTCACTTCTTTGGGCTTTATTTTCCCTGTATGTGAAATAAATGACCTGCTAACCTATATCCAATTGAATCATTTCTGCTGAGTGACTATCCAGCCTCTTCTTTTAGATCTACAGATATTTCATCCTATCAAAAAATAAGTCTAAGTAATCATCTACTTTATGCCCTTTACTAAACTCAGAAATCCAAACACCACTCAATACATAATGTCAAGAAGTTTATATTCTCCAGGTTTTGGGAGACACAATTTGTTGAAAGATAAAAAAGGCTTTATACATCTAAAGAAGAAAACTAGGAAAAAATAGTCTACGAATATTTGAAGAGAGTTCAATCTCAATGGTAGGATCTCTGGGAAGGCTTCATGGAGGAAGATTCACTTGATTTGAGCTTTGAAGGTTGAAAAAGTCTGCACTGCTATGGAAGGAGAGCATTGCATGAAGGGAAGAACTGTGACCACAGGGAAATAATTTCTTCTTAAGGAAATCTTTTTCATTTTGTGGCACTTCGAATGACTGAGAAGGTTATACATCATCCAATATGAAATAAGTTAACACAACCAAATTCTCAGAGTTAAAAATCATTGACAATAAATAAAAAAGAAAAAACAAATAAGGAAAAAACGAGTATTAAGAAGGCAGTAGAGATAACCCTACCCAAGCAATTTAAATAAGTAATTGATAATTTTAATAAAGGAAATGGACAACATAAATGACATTAACAACGATTATACTAATGTTGTTCAGAATTTTAACCAATGTAAATTAACTGGCACAAAATGGAGACCAAAGGAGCCGAGAAAGCATCTCAGTCTGAGAGCACTTAATTCACTTGACAAAAGAGGAGAGACAGAGAGAGAGGCCAAAGTCAACAGCTGATTAGAATATTAACTTCTTTGCAAAATACTATGAAAAAGGATAATGGATAATTATGAGTAGAGAGAAACAGTGGAGGAAAACAAACACTTTAAAGAAGATGGTCAAATAGCCAAAAATCAAAGTCATCCAATGTGTATTTAAGGATGAAAATGGAAGGAGGATAAAAAATAGAAAGGAAAAACAATGAAAAATTCACAAAAATAGTAATCATATAATTTTTTTTTCCATCAATGGTAATGGAAGCACTACCCTTAGATTACAATATTGCAAATCTAATTATGCTTATTGAAGAGACAGGAAAACAAGTATTAAGAGAACCAAGATAGGAAAAGCAGTGGTATTAAATCAATCATATATGGTGGAGATCCATGCTGGAGGTACCATTATCATAGGCAAAGGGCAGCTAGGTGGTGCAGTGGATAGAACACCAGTGCAGGAGTCAGGAGGACCTGAGTTCAAATCTCACCTCAGATACTTGCCACTCACTAACTGTGTGACCTTGGGCAAGTCACAACCCCAATTGCCTCATCCTGGGTCATCTCCAGTCATCCTGATGAATATCTGGTCACTGGATTCAGATGGCTCTGGAGGAGAAGTGAGGCAGGTGCTCCCTCAATCAAAAAACAAAGTCAAGTGCAAGTCATGTCATTATTTCTCTGATGGCATGGTCTTCTTCAGCAATGAAGGACAAACACACACAAACACAAACACACACACACACTATTTTCAAGGCCCCATGGAAATGAATATCAAAGTCATCTGATGAAGGGAAACATGCCCAAAGTATGAAGGACTTCATTATCTTTATTAAGTATCTTGGATTTTATTTATAAAAAAGGTGACTTAGAGAATATTTTTTTGACCTAGAGAATATTAATAACCATTGACCTATTTCACTGCTTTTCAATTTTTACAAAATTTTATGAGTAATATATACCCAAATCGAGGATATTCCTATTAAAGGTTTTATCTAAGAATAAGTAGGCTTTTGCAATTGATATTCAACATGAGTCACATGATTTCCCTTTCAGAATTAGCTGATATATGTAAACAATACATGCTTTCATTCTGCTTACTGATTCTTGATTATGAAAAAAAATCACATTTGATTCAGTAGAACAAAATGACATCTAAGCTAATTTGGCATAGATTTATTTCTCATCCACACATCCAAATAATTCAAGACACTTTGTGAGATATAACAACAGAAATAACTTTATTCAACACTCCCTGAAATGCACATCAGTTGTGGCATGCCACAGGGAGACGTGTGCTCAGAAATTTATTTGCCATTGTGATGCAGGAGATCAAATGTAGAATCCAAGTGGAAGAGAAATTCCCTAAGGATGGTGGAATTCTCCAGATGCTCCTATTTGGGAATGACAAATTGTGTTGATTTCATTAAACTTCACAACATTGCAGAGCCTCTGCAGATCTATAAAGCCTAGATTCTAAAATATGCTTGAATGAGCAATAGATTTTGTCTACCAGTGGATTTAACTTAGACAAACAGAAAAGGTGTTCCTTGAGCTGAGTCTAGAATTGAAGAAGAGGAGAAGAAGATCTGGAATGTTTTGGGGATGTTACAGACTTCCTTTATTAACCCAAAGCTTCCCAGAGAAGCTAAGACCCACCTTTTTAATTAAACAAATTCTACAGTGATGTATGGAATCCCATGGTCACTGAGAGATTAAAAGTCAGTATCACTCTCAGGGCAATGTAGAGGCACACACATGGTGGGGAAGGACAGGATGAGTCATATAACCAATGAAGATTCCTAATGAATGGAAGTAAAATATGTCAGCATGCTAGGAAGAGAATTCAACCTGGTCTCATGGTGAGGATGAGAGTATAGGGCCAGTGTCATCCACTGGTAATTTGATGATGTTAGGAAAAATAAAGACCTCTAGCACATTGAATGAATTACCTTCAGAAAATTTATGGAAGGGCTTTGTAAAGAGCAGCATAGAAGACACACGAATACAGGGTGGCTAGTTTGTGAGCAGCATCATTGACAGAAATTCCAGATATGATGAGATTCCATGTCCACTCAAATATTTGAATGCAGGCAGTGAGAGAAAAGAATCATAAAATTCCTACTAAGAAGATTGTTGTTGAAGAATGAGTCAAATAAAAGACTATTAGAAGGACTAGTAAGCCAGGTAGAAAGAGATCTAAGAAAGAACAGTGGTACAGGAAGCAAGACAAGACACTATATACAGGGGAAGGGGGTGGTCAAAAGATAGGGAAAGCACAATGTGGCTGACAGAAAGATCTTATGATTTACCAACTTAAAGTGTGACTTTGTAGAGGGTCATATCATCCAAGTGGTGGAGTCTGAAGGCATATTGCAAGGCATGAATACAAGGCATGCAAGGAGTGAGAAAGTGAAGACAGTATGTACAGAGAATTATTCCTAGGAGTTTGCCCATGAGAAGAAGACAATGTGTAGGATGGTATGTTAGGGGTAAAGCTAAGGTCAAATGATCCTCTTCAGTTGGTTATTTGTCTGTTTGTAAGTAGGATGGAAGGAGTCAGTAGATACAGAGTTCCAGAAGAGGTGGAGGGTATAAGCAAAAGGCAGAGTCCAGGAGCACCAGGACTCCAACTGTGGTCACAAGTCCCTCCCACTTAGGACTTTCTAAGACAGTTTGGTGATGGATCCAGTGCATAAAACAATGGCATCAGGAAGACCTCATTTCAAGACCAGTGTCAGATGCTTACTAGCTCTATAACTTTGGGCAAGTCAATTAACTTCTGCCTTTCTCAGTTTCCTCAACTGTAAAATGGGGGCACTAATAGCATGTGCTTCACAGTGTTGCGAGAATTGTATAAAATAATGTTTGAAAAGTATCTAGCACAATGCCTGGCTCTTAGACACAATAAATATTGTTGCTTTCTCTTTCCCCTCTTCCTTTCAAGGTTTGCAATTATTTATTTCACATTCTGGTATGTGAAGGTTGCTCTTGGCAACCATTTACCACATTCACTTTCTTTTAGAACCTCCACCAGCTCTCTCAAAGCCATGGCTTCTGCCTTTGCTGAGCAGGGTTTGAGATGTGGAATTGAAATGTTCAATGCCAATTTTGACAATGATTCACAGGACTGTAGAGTGGACTCACTTTCTCAGACTCCAGTAGAAACACTCTGCCTGCCTTCTGTGGTAGGCAAAGATATAAACCTAAGCAGGTTCTGGAGCTGGGAGGTACTTCAGTTAGGTTAGGAGCCAAGGAAGCCACAGGCTCAATGGCATTCTGCCTCCCTCTTAGGGACTTGAAGAACCCTTTAGAAATAAGTGGCCTTGGAAGTTGACCAGACATGTATGCTTAGAGAAGAGAGGAGACAAACAATTTTTTTCAGGATGGATTCCAGGGGAGTCAACACATTTAACTTTACAGTTTTTGTCCAGGGGCTAATCTCTCTTAATTGGCAACTGAATGAGGTAAACTTACCATCCTATCAAGTAGAGCCCATTTCTTATCCCAATTAGCCACACAACTGGGCTATCTTGTCATTAGACCTACTGACTCAATGAGATGCATACCTTCACCTGGACTTCATTGCCTGCCCCCTAGCCCTTGGGAAAATTAATCCAATGAGTTTTGTAACTCCCACTCAGACACTGAGTTGATTGAATGGGTGCAAACTCATCTAGATGCTTCAAATGTCATTTACCTAACTAGGACATGACAACATCCATCCCATCCAAGATAAGAATCCAGGACATCTGCCCAGATGCTGTGAGAAGACACCTTTGCTGTTCACTCCCAGGAAGGGGCTTGTCAACTGGCTGCCTGTGGATCCACAAAGCATCCTTTTGACTCCTCAGACAAAAACACCCTTCACTGACCAATTCTTTCCTGTATATATCGTCTTCCCCATTAGAATGTAAACTCATTAAGGCAAACCTTTCACTTTTTTTCCCTCTATTTATTTCTAGTGATTAGCAATAGTAGGTAATTCATACCTACTATTCACTCCCTCATTCATATATTGAGTTATTCATTCATCCATGAAGCCTAAAAGAATTATATGAATTTCTTCTGGATTATCCATATAATGTCACATATAATTGAGGAAGAAAGTTAGGGAGAAGAACCAAGATGAATGACCTTCAGCAAATCACCACCACTCTTTGGATTTCAATTTTCCATCCCTGAAATTATAGGCTTGGAATAGCTTGTTTCCTAATTCCTTCCTATCCCTCACATCCCCTGTTCTAAGGGCCCTCCCAGCTCAGACATACCCTCTTCTAAGGCTCCTCCTAGTTCTGATATCCCCTGTTCCAAGTGCACTCTTAGACTTGACCTTCTATGATCCCAGGATCCCCATCATTACTTGCAAGAAGAAATCTAAGTACTTCTCTAAGACAGCAATCCTTGTTTGGACCCAGACTGCTTTGGTGCTTTTCCGGCCAGGTCTTTGGCCACGTGAATCATCAGGGGATTCTTGTTGTGCCTTGATACTGATTAGCAACTTCCCTTCTTGATCATCTGATCCTAGCAGATCCTGAGAAACAGAGTTAAGTATAACAGCTTTGCCAATAAGATTCTCCTTCGGACTCCAATCTCATTCTCTAGCACAAAGACATATTCTCTGTGATCCTCCTTCAAAACAGGTCCCACTGACAACTCAAATCCCTCTTCTACACTTTATCATGTCTCAGAGGGGACCATGGGTTCCTAAAGATTCTTTCAGGGACAGTCAGGGCCTAGGAAGTCCTAGGGAGCCTGAAGACAGGCCCTGTCAGGGCTCTTTCTCTATTGCTCTCTGAGGTGTAAACCTGCTGAACATGCGGTTTTTAATTTGTAGAAACTTGGACACCTAGAGAATGCTATTTTGTCTATATCAAAACACAGAGAAAGTCTCCAAGGGTATGGGGGTGGGGGGAGCTACAACCTGCCTATGAGGAGGAACTTTCCACACAAATGAATAATGGAAAATCTGTGACCTTGAAGCAACAGAATAACAGCCACCCCTGCAAGTAAACCCTGGCTAGGCAGTGACACTGGGTTTGAACAGGGGCAAAGGAGCTGGCAGAAGTGGGAAACCTTGGTTTGCCACTAGCTGGAGAGGGAAACAAGGAAAGAGAGTGGGTAGGTAGTCACCTAGGTTCTTCCCTGACCCAGCTCCTTCTCTTTCTCTCTCCCTCCCTCCCTCCCTTCCTTCCTTCCCTCCTCCCTCCCTCCCTCCCTCCCTTCCTTCCTTCCTCCCTCCCTCCCTCCCTTCCTTCCTTCCTCCCTCCCTTCCTTCTTCCCTCCCTCCCTTCCTTCCTTCCTTCCTTCCTTCCTTCCTTCCTTCCTTCCTTCCTTCCTCCCTCCCTGCCTTCCTTCCTTCCTTCCTTCCTTCCTTCCTTCCTTCCTCCCTCCCTTCCTTCCTTCCTTCATTCTTCCTCTTCTCCATCCCTCCTATGATACCCTGCTGCCTCTGCTGCACCTCAAAGTCCCAGGGACCTGCTGCTCAGGCCACAACACTGCCTAGGCCTTCTCTCCCTGGAGCTAATGGAGAGGCTTCAGGCTAGCTGCAAAAACTTGATCATGGAAATAGCCCCTTCCAGCCTATGCAAGGCCACTCTCTCCTTCATGCATGCTGCGTCTCTCCCATGGACACAGGAGCAGGCTCAATTAAGCCGCTTTTCACTCTAATTAGCATTTTTAAGAGAACTAAAAAAATTGCTGAAGGAAGGAAAAGAAACCAAGATACAATGGTTGGTTCCTGTTCTTTCTGTCAGTAATGCTGGTGGAGTTTCTGATCTTTAGTTAGGCAGAAGAGGGCATCATAATGGTTAATGAATGTTAAAAAAGAAATTGAAGCCTATTCCTTCTTCTCTCCTTCCATCCCTTCCTTCCTCCCTTCTTCCCTCACTCCCTTCTTTCTGTTTTTGCTTCACCATTCCTTCCCTCCCTCCCTTCCTTCCTTTTCTCTCCTTCCCTCCCTCCCTTCTTTCTTTCATCCCATCCTGCCTTCTTCCCACCCTCCCCTTCTCCCTTCTTTCATTCTCTATTTCCTTCCTCACTCCCTCCATCTCTCCCTGCTTCCCTTCCTTCCTTCCTTCTTTATTCACTTATGCTCTATTATTTCTGGTTTATCTCTTTCTCTTTCTTTTCTAAATTCAATCCTTTTTTTCATTTTCTATTTGTTGGTGCTTCAATTTATAGGATCTCATAATCATATCAAGCATACTCCTCCTCCTTTATCTTCTCCCAGAGAGCCTTCTCTTCTAACAAAGTCAAATCAGAGGAGACCAAGCAACACAAAGAATGTCTGATAGAGTACTCACCACTTCACATCCATAGTCCCCAACCTCGCCATTGGAAGGTGCCTTACCCACCACTCAGTTGGACCACTTCCCTTACAAAAATGAAATTGATCCAGAGGAGGGAAGCAGATTGTCCAAAGTAGGTCAAACAGCTGGTAAGTGACAAAGGCAAGGTTTGAAACCCATGTCACCTGACTCCAAATTCAATCCTTCAGCTCTGCAAGTATTGTTACCCTCACTTTATTTATGAGCAAACTGAATCTCATCATGATTAAGGCTAGAGAGAAGACCCAAAGGGAGAAGTGGGAGGATCCTTATTTTCAAATATTTGGGAGACATCAGGCAACAAAACTATGGCTGGTGAGTTCATTGTATAAAAAATAGGCTTGGTAGAAGACAGAATTCTTCAATGAATAGGGCTGTTCAGAAGTGAAATGCACTGCCTTGGAAGGTAATGAGCATCTCATCACTTGTGACACTGAAGCAGTCAGAGTGATCATGTGAACAAAATGCTATTGAGGGAATTCCTGCTTTGAGAAAGGAATTAGGTAGACAAGGTTCTCTCTGAGGTTTGTTCTAGGCCTGAGCTTTTGTGAAACTTTCCCTAAAGTGGAAACTAAGACTGCAACTTGGGGATATTTGATAACTGAAGAATATTTAGCAAGGAGATGCTGGACAAGGTCAGCTCCCCCAGTCCCTGGGGGTCACTGATGGCTTCCACAATTAGTGGTGGTTCAGAAATAATGAATTCAGTCCTCCCTGGATACACTAACATACCCATCTAAATGATGTGCTCCAACAAATATGAATCCATTAATCGCATACTAATAAGTTTAATTAGGCAGGTGCTGTGGCCTGGAGCAGAGAACAGTGAACTAGCAAATTTGGAAGAGGCAGTCACAACTTCCCTGCTTCCTCATCAACTTGCTCTTGGTTTGTAGAATACTCTAGGATGCTTCTGAAAGAAAAAAAAGGCACTAATTTCCAATGCCTACCAGCTGACTGCAATGTTTTCCCTTTATACTAGTAATCAAGTCTATCTATGATCTCACCATAACTTACAAGTTTTACAAACTGGACCCTTTAATTCTCTGATGCTAGTTTTCTGCCCTAAACATATCAGTCTCCTTTCCTGCCTCCCACACAGGCTCATACTCAGTCATACCTCCTGACCAATGCTCTTCACCCTCACCAAATCCTGTCCTTTTTCCTTTTAGTCTATGGAAATTGCAGCTTTTCTCTGAGTCTCAGGCTATATTTCATCTGTTCTAGGAAGCCTGAATGGATGACTTAAGTCATATAATCATAGCTGTGGCAGGAACATTAGACGTAAACTCATTCAACCTTTGAAAACCCAGGAGTCCCCTCTGCAATGTCCCCTCAAGAGTAGTCACCCAGTCGTATCATGGATACTTCAAAGAGAACCTCTAAACGAACACATTGAATTCTGGTAAAATTTTAATTGTAGAAATCATTTTTTTCTTTCTGTATACATAACCTAAACCTGTCTCTGGAAAAAATGCCCCAACCCCCATTGCTCCTGGTCTTGCCCTCTGGGGCTAAGAAAAATGTATTGAGACCCTCTTTCCAAGTAACAGTTCACCAGGTATGTGAAAATAGTGATCAATTATTGTAAGAAAATAGACAGAGCACCAGATCTGGCATCGGGAAAACCTGTATTCAAATCTACCCTCAAACACTGTTAGCTATGACGCTCTGGGCAAGTACTTAGTTTATCTCTACCTCAGTTTCATCATCTGTAAAATTGAGATAGGAGCACTCCCTGCCTTTGTGAGGATCCAACGAGAACATGTTTGTAAGGCACAGAGGATAGTGCCTGGTACATGAGAGCTTCGCGAATGCTTTTTTCTACATTGTGCCCCACCTCCCCCTGCATTCTTCACCTCCTCTCCAAAAGAATCAGAATTTCTCCACAGGATTTTATCCCAGGTTATTCTTCTCTATGCTTAGTTCAGCTTCTACTTTCTCTAAATCCTCAGCACAGTACCCACCCAGCATGCTAAAGACATCCCTTCTGCTTCTTGTACTCTTTTGGGACATCCACTTTGTTTCAAACACTCAGTGATCTGCCTACCTCCTGATCTGACATCCCCTTGAACACCCAAAACATTAAAAAAAACCCTCTGTTGAAAAATTCATGAAAAGGCTAGGTCCATCCATAATTGAGCACCCAATGAAGGGTCAGTGAGGGAGGGAAGAGGAGGAGATAGAAAGAGAATGGTCGGAGTGAGCTTGGTTTGGGCACTTTCTCTATCACTGACTCCTTAAGTGACTTTAGTTTGGTCCTTTCTCCTCTCTGCAGCTCAGTTGACTCTTTTGTAAAATGAGGGGGTTGTCTTGATGTTCCCCAAAGTCTTTGCTACAATGTCACCTATCGTTGGTCTGTCACCCACAATGGACACATGAGAAAGTTTTATATCTAGAAACAGCTCCTTTCTCACGAGTGTCTTATGCTGGGAGTGATAAGCTGTGTATAATGCCAGCTGGAGATAAGAGATAATGGTTTGGAGGAAAGGATACCTCTTGCAGGAACCTGACAGCCTCCCTTGATGATGACAGACCTAACTGGCGAAGGGACACAAAGGCTGCCCAAAGGAAGGAGGAGGAAGTGACTCCAAGAGAGAGGAACCAGCCGGGATGCGAAGGGGCATCGACGTGTCCTGTTTGTTCCTCCTGTCCCTCAGGACTGAGTTAACAAGCTGTAACTCACCTCGGAGACTCCAGTGGAGGGAGTATCTGCTCAACACAATAAGAATTCTGATTGTACACTTTACAGGGGTCATACATAAGAAGTCAGAGCTAGGAGGGGCCTCAGATAAGGGTGTGTGTGTGTGTGTGTGTGTGTGTGTGTGTATGCATCTGTATCTGTGTGTGTGTGTATGCATCTGTATCTGTGTGTGTGTGTGTATGCATCTGTATCTGTGTGTGTGTGTGTGTGTGTGTGTGTGTGACATAAATGCCAGGGATAGGATCTTAGAGCAGAGAATGCTGCATCTTAGTTGCAAATAATGAGCCTTGCATCATCTACCTTTTAACATGCTATGAAGAGAGTGATTTTCCTACCTTAAAATGATGTAGAAATGTGTGCTCTTTGTTATGATTAATATTCTCAATAAGCATAAAGTTGTGACATGCCTCTAGTACTAGGAACAAGTTCAAAGTGATGATGAACTTCTCCTTCTAGTTTGGCCCCAAACTACCTGCCCTCCTTGATCCTGGGGAGAGAGGTGACCATATTCCCAGACCCCCGTGCTGACTGAGGTTTCTGGTTCCCATTACTGTATCTGGGTCTAAAGGAGTTCAATGACCAACTAGATATTGAAAAGGCATTTTCAGTCATTTTACTTCAGTTGGTTCAATAGATATCATGGTAAGCACCTCCTATGAACATAACTTGCACTGGGAGCCAGGAATCCCTCAATAAAGAGTAGGGGATTAAAAATACAAGAATGTAAGACTGTCTTGCAAGTTATCCTACCAGGTCCATGACTGACCTTCAGGATCCCAGTGAACATACTTTCTCATCTATACAGTGCTCCACCCAATGGTTCAGGGCCCATATTTCCAAGACTTGGCATCCTGGAGTCCCCATTCAGCACAATAGACCCCTTTTCCTGATCCTTAAGGCATATAGAGGATACTAGGGCAGCACAGAACATATTCACCTGCTATCTCTCACTCTTGAATCATGGCCAATCTATCTTCATCTCTGACCATACATATCCAAAGATCTTTCTCACCACTTTCTTCATTCACATCATTGTTGTTAATATGTAAAAGATTCTCAGCCTTCATCTGCCCTTTGAATCACTCACCATTTCAATTCCTCTGAGATCATGATAATCCCTTATTTGCAGTTATTTGGAGACTTTTAGTACTAAGATGTTTGGTTTGGGGAGTAATGGGCAACTTGGAGTTATGCAAGACACTGAATGATGTATCAGATGTCATCATCATCGTAGTTACTATTTACATAATGGAAAGTTTTTATTTTACCTATGTTGTCATGTTTGATCCTCAAAGGAACTCTGTAAAGCTGGTGCTGTTATCATTCCCATTCTACAGATGAAGAAACTGAAGCTGAGAGAGGCTAAGGGATATTCCCAGAGTCTTACAACTAATAAGTATCTGGGGCAGGATTTGAACTTGGTTCTTCCTGACTTGAACTCTATCCACCATGCATATCCTACCTTCTCTCTTCCTATTTCATTCTGAGCCCTCATTTTGCTGTCACTGACCCAAGGGCTTCTAGGATCCCAGTGGACATTGTGATTAAGGTTTATCCTTTTAATAAATGGTGTGGGAGTGAAATTCAGCCACATTCTTTCCCTCCACTGCTCAGGAAAATCTCCCATTCCCCTCCTCTTTGATGACTTGAATGTCCAGGTTGCTGGTGGGCTTTATTTAGAAGAAGCAGCCAGATGGGGCATCTATTTTGTGGGTGCTCAATTATTTTGCCCTGTGAAATAAGAGGGCATTTGACCAAAGATTTATCACTTGACTCAATGACACTGTGTGGCCAGTGCTCTAATAAGTTATCAAGCTTGTTGAAATATCAATTTTGCACATGGCTTCACATGGCTGCTCCCATTCCTACTCTGAACTGCTTATTTTATTCTTCTGTCATTAAGAAATTAAATCGAGGATTCTAGTCTTCTGGGGTGGGGGCAAGGAAGGAGAAAAGAAACTCTGCATAATAGCACTCAAACCTTCTATTAATTTTGACTTCACCATGTATAAAACCAGGGAAAATGAAATGGGGAGCATTTCTGGAGACAAATGTGATCTGCTATGTCTGGAAGATTGCATTCGAGTCCGGAATGGGACACTATCTGGATCAGGTCTACTATGTGCCATGAGCTGTGTGAAACTCTGGGGACACAAAGCAAGGAAAAGACAGTCCCTCTCTGTCCTCAAGGAGCTCACAATCTAATGGGGGAGATAGCATGCAAAGGATTATGTCCAAACAAGATACAGACAGAAAATAATCACCAGAGGAAGGTAGTAGCACCAGCAAGAGGACAGGAGAAGATAGGATTTTATCTGGAACTTCAGGGGAGCCAGGAGACAGAGAAAACAACAAACACTACCACCATCACCACCACCTCCACCAAAACCAAATACTTACACAGTGCTTACCATGGTACTGCAGTAAGCACTTATACATTTATTATGTAATTTAATCTTCATAACAGCACTTGGAGGAGGAGGAAGGAGAACATTTCATGTACGGAGGACAGCCAATGAAAATGCCAGGAGTTTGAATATTGAGTATCTTGTTTGAGGAATATCAAGGAAGGCAGTGTCCCTGGACTGTAGATTATGTGACAGATGTGCATATGGTGGTGGCAGGGAATAAGAAGACTGGGAATATAGACCTAAAGGAGCCAAGGTCTCCCATTACATCCTGGGCCATCTCCAATGATCCTGATGACTATCTGGTCACTGAATCCAGATGGTTCAGGAGGAGAAAGTGAGGCTGGTGACCTGCACAGCCCTCACTCACTCAAAACAAAGTCAAGTGTAAGTCATCTCATTATTTCTCTGATGGCATGGTCTTTTTCAGCAACGAAGGACAAACATAAGTCCTTTCCCAACTCTGAGCCTCCATTTCCTAATATGTAAATTAAGAATGTTGGACAAGATGCATTCTAAATTCCTTCTAAGACTGCCACCATATTTTCTATAATCCTGGGATGCTGTCTTTTCATTCTTCAACATTGCCAACTTTCTGATAAAGCCTCACAAAGGATGTACAAAACAGGAGGAATCTGATACGGTTTAGAAGAACAAAAGATTAATCCTCAGAGGGCTGGGCCTTTCTCTGGTTGCCATAGTATCCAGAACAAGGGAACTTGTTTTATTTCTGCACTCTGAACTGTATCCTTTGGAACATTATGTTCAGATCTGGTCACTATGACCAAAGAAATATATACTGCGGAAGGTGACCCAGATATCAAGTGGGCTGGTGATCCTGCCACTTGAAAATCCCTGAAAGGAATAGGTATGATGCTTCTGGGGAGGAGAGGTCTTCCACTTGAGATAGAACAGATTGTCAAGGATCTGAAGGGATGGTTGATACATGCAGGAAACTCATGCTTGTTCCCAGAAAGCAGAACTAAGAACAGTCAATATGAGTTAAAGAGAGGAAAATGTTTGAACTAAGTGAAAGAAAAGATTTCAACAATGAGTACTGTCCAGAATTTGAATGGACTACTTTTGGAGGGAAGGAGTTCCTGGTCTCTGGAATTCTTTAGTTGGAAATTGAATATCCACTTATTGATGATGTCAATGAGGAAATTCCAGACTCGCATATGGGTTGAATTAAATGAATCCCAGGGTCCCTTCTGACTCAAAGGTTCTGTGATTCCAAAATCTTTTCGGCTCTTTTTGACCCTTCAAAGTGTAGCTGACTTGAGTGCAGTGGAATGGGATGGTTAAATTCTATTATGCTCATGAATTGAACATAGTACTTCAATTAGTATTTCACTGGGGCTGAGTACCGATGGAGAGTTCCTTCCTTCAGAGCTCATTGAGAAACTCTCAATCCTCCAGTTGCAGCTTGGATTCTTATAAAAGTTGTATTGACTACTTTGAGTTCTACCATAGTGGTCATCTTCAGATTCAGTCATTGAGAAACTGCCAATTCCCTTAGAAAAGGAAGGGAATGAGGTAAAACTTAGGGCATGGTTAAGAGGAGGTGGTTCCCTAATCAAGATTTTATAATCAATATGTGGAGAATAATGGATATTCTCTAGATTTATCCTCTAGATTTTAGTAATGGGAATTTTAGGTGCTCAGCAAAAGGCTAAATAGGAACACATGGCCAAAAGGTAGGGAGAAAAATTTGCAAGGAGAATAGGTGCCTGAGTTTTAGAAACTATTCAGGATAAATCTGTGAGAATATGAGCAGGAATCATTCTAATGGCAAAAAACAAAAGAAAACAAAACAAAACAATGTAAGCTTTCACTTTAGAGAGTAATGTGGATGCAGAGAAGACTTTTCAGACCACTCAGATTTTTGAAAATGATATTTTATTTTCCTCCAATCACATGTAAAACAATTTTTAGAGTTTGTTGATTTCTATTTTTTAAGTTTTAAGTTTCAGATTATATCCCTTCCTCCCCTTCTACTCTCTCACTGAGATGGTAAGCAATCTGATATAGATTATAGATTATTTTAATGTTAAGAATTGCCATATTAATCATTTTGTGGAATGAATACTTGGACAGGAAGGAAGGAAGGAAGGAAGGAAGGAAGGAAGGAAGGAAGGAAGGAAGGAAGGAAGGAAGGAAGGAAGGAAGGGAGGAAGGAGGGAAGGAAGGAAGGAAGGAAGGAGGGAAGGAAGGAAGGAAGGAAGGAAGGAAGGAAGGAAGGAAGGAAGGAAGGAAGGAAGGAAGGAAGGAAGGAAGGTAGCATGGTTCATTTCTATATTCATAATCCATCAGTTCTTTCTCTGGCGGCAGATAGAGTGTTTCATCATGAGTTCTTTGGGATTGCTTTAGTTCACTGTATTGTTTAGAATAGCTCTCATTCACAGATATTCATCACACAATACTGCTATTCTCCTAGTTCTGTTCACTGCACTCTGCATCAGTTCATGTAAGTCTTTCCAGGATTTTTTCAAGATCATCATGCTAGTCATATCTTCCAGCACAATAATATTCCATTATGGTCATATACTGCAATTTTTTCAGCCATTTTCCAATTGATGGACTTGCCCCAATTTCCAAGTCACTATATGAAGAGGGACTATAAGTATTTTTACCTCTTTGGATTACAAACCTTGGAGTATCATCATAGAATCAAATTATAAGAGAAATTTCATAGCTCTTTAGACATAGTTGCAAATTGTTCTCCAGAATGGTTGGATCAGTTCACAACTCCACCATCAGTGGCCAGTATGATGGGTGTGAGATAGTGCTTCAGAGTCGTTTTAATTTGCACTTATCTAATCAAAAGTTATTTATAGCATTTTATATGACTATAGATAGTTTTGATTTCCTCATCTGTAAACTACTTGTTCATATCATTTGACCATTTATTAATGAAGGAATGATTTATGTTCCTATAAATTAGTCTCAGTTCAGCATATACTTGAGCAATGCAAGCTTTATAAGAAATACATCCTGTCATTTTTTCCCTCAGTTTTCTGCTTTCCTTCTAATTTCGATTTGTTTGTTCATTTTTTTAAAAAATGATGTTATCAAAATTATCTTTACATTTCATGAAGCTTTATGTATCTTGTTTCATAGTAAATTCTTCCTTTATCCACAGATCTGACAGAAGGAAACTATTCCATACTCCCTGTTTTGCTCCATTTATATCACCTTTTATGTGTAAATCATGTACCCATTTTGACGTTGTCTTGGTATACGGCACATGAGATGCTGGTCTATACCTAGTTTCTACCATTCTGTTTTCCACTTTTCCAAGTAGTTTTTGTTAAATAATGACAACTCAGATTTTTATAAGACATCTTCAGCATATGGATGAATGTAAAGTCAAGTATAAGGGATGAATAGAAAAGCACAGCAAATTCCTGTCAAAAAATTTCAGTGTCTATCATGCATTAAACTGATCAGTTTTATTTTATTAAATATTAAAAGTTTTCTGTAGGACTGTACACCTTATTTTATATTTTTAAATTAAAGTTGCTGATTGTTACTAAATTTAGGATGACAAAAAAATAAAGAGTCTTACATAGACGCCTAAAGCTTACAATTAAAAAAAAAGAGATGGTGACAGATGTGGGCCATTTTGTATCAAAGAAGGGACAAGACCTTGCTTTGGTGTAGATAAATGACAGACAAGAACATACTCAATGCCCATTTTACTTCTTTTTTCTCTAATGTAGAAAAAAAAATAAGAAAAGTGAGGGGATGATAAGTAAGCCTCTAGCTGTCCTACATGAGTTCTTCATCAAGTTCAGATAGCTACATCGCAATGCATAGGAAAGACCAAAGGGCATGGCTACAGAATGAGGGAAAGAGGTGTAGAGGAGAAGGAATAAGGTGGATTCTAAGAGTTATAGGCTATTGACCTTAACTTTAATTCCTGTCAAAATTCTACAATGCATTATTAAAAGGTAGTTTGTTAGGGAGCAGAAAGAAGAATGGCTAATTAACAAGTGTTAGTTAACAAGTGAGTTTGAGTTCATCAAGAAGACGGGCAATTAACCTAATTTTTATAAGGTTACCATAATGGAAAATGATTTGATTTGAATCATAGAGAATATATGTAGACATCAGGAAAGCATTTGAAGACACACCTGTTGACCTTTTGGACAAGAAGGAGAGAGAGAGAGAGAGAGAGAGAGAGAGAGAGAGAGAGAGAGAGAGAGAGAGAGAGAGAGAGAGAGAGAAAGAAAGAGAGAGAGAGAAGATGTAGCATTAGGATTCAGAAAAGAGCTCCAAAGGGACACAGCCTGTTGAGCCACAGCGATCATCTGTCTCCCATTAACACTTCAAGTTTACAATGCACTCTAGGAAAACCCTGTAGGGAAGGTAGTGCTGGGATGATTAATCCCACTTTATGAGTGAGGAAATTGAGGCCTAATAAAGCAAAATGACATCCCTTTGTCAAACACTGGCTAAGTGTCAGAGTAAGGATTCAGTTCGACTCACTTGACCTAAGGCCTCATGCTCCTTTTCCAATACAACAGAGGAGAAGTTCCCTGTAGGTTTGGGCTATGTGAGTGGTGGGACATCTGTTATGAAAAGCAGGAAAATAAAAGTTATGATGAGTTATTGTTATCTCATTTTCTTTGTCCTTCATTAACTCCAAGCCTTCAGAAACGGTCATAAGAATCTAAGGATTTCCAAGACACATTGAGATGAATTCAAAACTGGCTGAGTAGGCAGATGAAGAAATCAAAGCTTACCATGTTAGGTAGAACGCCACACTCAGAGGAAGGAAGGCCTAAGTTTGACTCTACTTCAGACATTTACTAGCTTTTCAACCATGGTCCAGTTATTTTAACTCTCTCAGTCTTAGTTTTTCTTATCTAAGATTAATAATAGCATCTTTTTGACAGGATTTCTGGGAGGAGCAAATAAAATAGTATATTAAATGCATGTTAGAAACCATAAATTACTAAAGAAATGTCCTCTACTAGCTATTTCATGTGATTAATGGATTAATGTTCATTTGGAGAGAGGACTTCAAATAAAATGCCCCCAGGATCTGTACTGTTCCCTTGTTATTTCAACATATTTATATATGTTATAATTTATCTATCTATTTATATTTATTTTTTATGTTATATATATATATATGTTTATATATGTAATGTTAGGTTATGTTATATATCTTTATTTATATATATTATAATTATTGGGTGGCACAAAGTTAGGAGGAATCAATAACATATTGAATGACAGAATCAGGTTAAAATTCAATAGGCTAGACCTGCTGGTTATATAAGGTAGACTTTGTTAAGTATAAATGTATGTAAAATTAGAACTTGGGCTCAAAAATGAGCTTCACAAGTAAAAGGTAGGGGAACTGTGTTTTGGCTAAACAAAAGTTTTCATAACGTTTGAGTAAGTTTTATTTTACCGATATGTTTTGTTTTTATATCTCCTAAATATCCCCCAAGATATTTCTTCCTCCTCTTCCTACTCTCCCTCCTTCTGAGAAACATTTCATATAACAAAATACATTTTACATGAAAACAAAAGAAAAAGACAATAAAGAGGAAAAAATAAGCAAAACTAATTAATACATTGAACATCACCAATGGACCTGCCCCTGCTGCAAAGGAGTGATGGGCAGTTATCTTATCATATATCTTCTTTGATGCCACCCTTATTTTCTCTTATTCTTCTAAATATCTGTTGTTTAGAGTATTTTGTTCTTTGAATTTACATGATTGTACCTTGTGTAAATTGTTTTCTTGGCCCTGCTGACTGTATCAGTTCATACGAATCCATGCTTCTCAACACTCATTCTTTCTTACATCACAGTAATTTTGTTGATGTGCCCCAATTTGTTTACACATTGTCATCCGGGGTTTCTAAATGGACTTCAATCCTAATGTGAATAAAAATGTTATAGAACATCCTCCCTTCAATAGCCCCTCCAAACAAGTCTTATTAAGTCTTTATTTGCATTGAGATGAATAGTGCCCAAGGTGAGCAGGGCGAAAGATATCTTGACCCAAAAACTGTAACACATTGAGTAGAGGGTGTTAATGATTATTCAAGTCTCAAAAGAAAATGAGTCATGCTTGAATCCATAGAAGAAACTGGTGATATTTTGTAAACATCGAGTCTCCTAATAGAATATAAGCTATGTGAGAGTAGCAATGGCTTCAACATGGTCTTTGCATCCCTGCTGCCCAGAGTGGTGCTTGACGCACAGTAGGTGCTTAATGAATTTTTCATGTTTGATTGACTGTTGCTGAGCTTGAAGCAGACAAGACTTAGCAGAACATAGAAACTGTATTCAAGTACTTGACAGGTTGTGTGGTGGAAGAGGAAGCAGCCTTCCTCTGCTTGATGTCAGGGAACAGAATTAGGATTAAAGTCTGGAAGTTCCAACTACGTATAAGGTTCTAATCCATAGAGGTCTCCAAAAATGCAATGTTGTAATCTAGACAGAAGTAAGTTCTGCATCCCATTAAATTTCCAGGCAGGGGCTAAACTAATTACTGTGAAAAACATTCATTTAAGCTCCAGTTCAGCTGATTCCCTTCTTTTAGTCATACAGTCAACAATTATTTATTAAGGGCTTACTGTTCAGTAGGCAGGGCAGCTAGGTGTTGTGGTGGATAGATTTCTCGGCCTGAAGTGATGAAGACGTAGCTTTCTGAGTTCAAATCTGGCGTCAGACACTGTCTGATCATGGGCAAGCCAGATAACCTCATTGGCCTCATTTTCCTCATCTGTAAAATGAGCTGGAGAAGGAAATGGCAAACCACTCCAGTCTTTGCCAAGAAAACCCCAAATCATGTCATAAAGAGTCAGACATGACTGAAAAATGACTAAACGACATAGACAGCTTTGGTTTCTTCTTCTTAAAGCTATCTGTTCATATCGTTTGACTATTTTTCAGTTGGGGAATGATTCTTGCTTTTGATTTTTATGAATTTGACTCAGTTATCTATATATTTGAGAAATGAGGCTTTTATCAGAAAAAATGCTGCATAATTTTTGATATTACCTTACTGTCTGTAGTACCTTTTAGCAAAATGTAGTTTCCTTGATAATATCTTTCAATTAGGTCAGGTGCATTTTTGTCTCTTTGTTCATTATTTTTTATTTATTTTCTTTTTCTTTTCATTGTCATTATTTAAGAAGGTCCAGAAAGCCAAGAGATGGAGTTGAGGGGGAAGAAAGGTCTGGACATGAGGGACAACCAGTTAAAATACAGAGTTAGGAGACAAAGTGCTGTGAAAGGTTTCAAATTCCAGAGGATTTTCCATTTGATCCTATAAGTAACGTTGCCTGGCTATTGATTGATCAAGCAAAATAAACTCACACATTGGCCTTGTCAGAAAAAGAAGCTTCCCTCTGCACTCTTAGAGTTTCCCATCTCTGTGAGGAGTTGGGCAGCATGCTTCACCTTTGGTCCTCTAGAATATAGAGGCTCAGTTGTGGCAATGATCAGAATTCCCAAGTCTTTCAATTTTTGTAATTGACATTTGTTCATTTTGCTCATCTTTACAATATTGTTGTCATTATGTGAAATTTTCTCCTGGTTATATTCACTTCAATCTGTATAATTTCATACAATTCTTCTCAGACTTCTGTGAATCCATCCTTTCTTGTCACTTCTTAAAATAAAACATCGTATTTCTATACCATAACTTGTTCAGACACTCCCCAATTGATGAACACCCCTCTAAATTTCCAGTTTTGCACTGGAAAGAGTTACAGACATGCTGCACAACTTTAGAGGTTATTTTGCTTAGGACTAATATCTCCCTTAATTAGCCCTCCATCTAATTCTCCCTTCTGTCTCCTCTTTCTCTTCTGTTTTCCTACTGAGTTCAATGTATTTCTGTACTCAACTGTGAGAACTTGTATATTCATATTATTTATTCCTCTGACAAGTTGAATATGATAGTGAAGTTCCAGTATTACCTGACCTCTCTGTCCCTTTCTTCTCATTTGTATTCATATCTACTTGTGCCACCTAACTATTTTCCCAATTATTCTCTCTCCTTTACCTTAAACAATATATTCTTCTTCCCCTACTTTTGAATTCTTTAAGATCATCAATATAACAGAACCACTTGGGGGCCCTCTGTCTATTTAGAGTTTTTCTTTGACCTCTGAAGATGATAGTATTCAAAGGGGGTACATAAATTATCTTTCCATATTTGATAGTGTTTAGTGCCTTATGATAGTTTCTCATGTTTACCTTTCTATGTTTCTCCTAATTTCTGTGTTTGAATTTCAAAGTTTCAATGCAGTTCTCATCTTTTCAACAAGAGTACTTGGAAGTTCTTTATTTCATCGACTATCCTTTTTTTCCCATAGATTACACTTGGATTTTGGAGGTAAGTTTTTGTTTTATTTTTTGCTTTATCTTTTGCCATCTGTAATATTGTATCCCAAACTCTCCACTTCCTTATAGTTATGGCTAAGTCATGTGTGATCAGGCCCATCCTTCTAAATACTTGAATTCTTTCTTTCTGACTTCTTGCAGCATTTGTTTCTATGAATTGGGTTTTGTCTATAGTGTTTCTGGAGGTTTTATTTGGGAGTTTCTTTCAAGAAGCAGATTCTTTCTATTGCCACCACTCCATGTTTCGAAGAGGTCTGAAGTTTCCTTTTATAATTCCTTGAAAAAAAGATGTGTAAAAGTCTAAACCAATCAGCAAAATTTTGTGATTTCTTTAAGATCAGTTCCATGCCAGATTAATAGAAGCAAAGGGGGCTAATGATGAGAGTTATCAAGGGTTAAGGTTTTAATGGCCTCATTGACAATAGGACAAAATGTTAATGGCTTATAGGGCACATGATAGTATGGAGTACATAAAGGTAGAGAGCTAGGGCAGGGTTGTTGATGTGGGAAAGGGAGAAGGAGACAAGAAATTCAGGGCTTGTTGAAGAGAAAACACACTATCAGTTAGCCACTTATTATGTACCCAGTAATATGTGAAGTTCTGGGGAGACAAAAAAGGTCAACAAATAAATTTAAAAATAAACAAAAGTCCCCGCTGTCAAGGAAGTCACTGTTTAATTGCTTAGTTTGACATTCCAAGCCATTGAATTGAATGGAAGTTCAAATGATGAAAGATTATGATGAGTTAAGGGAAATGTGGAGTTTATGAACTTGGAAGTAGGATAAGTGGGTGATGGCAAGATCTAGTTTCTTGGAAAATTATCCCACCTCTTTTCTTTTTTGTGTTTGTCTATTGCCCCAGTTACTGGAGGAGGCCTTATTCCTTGCTGGGGTCTGTAGTATCACCCCTCTTGGTCCAAATAGCACTCCTTTCTCACTCATATTCCTCAGAGCCCTATTAAATTGCTCCCACTCTGAATACTTCTAAGTTTTATTTCCCAACCCATTAATCATCCTCTCTGCTCTCTGCTGCACCCTCAGCAGCACAGAAATTAATCCTTTGTGCATACTGACAGTTGTCCAAAATCCTCTCCATGTCTATTGAAGGACCTGGGAACCCAGGAAGCTGGGTCTAAATTTTTAATAAGTCTTGAAACAAACAACTATAAATGAGTAATTTCCTTTGTGATTCAGCACTGAGCAGTTCTTTCTCTGGTTTGGAGACCTGCTCACAGATTTCCAGAGGAGCTGTTTGTGCCCATCTGTTGCTTATAAGTCATTTGGACTTTTTCCAAAACAACATACCTGTGCTATCTACAGTTCTACTTTCTTTTTTCCACTTTTTCCTAGTTTTTAAATACATTCTGAAAGTGAAGATCTAGCTTCCAGTCCTCCTTCCAGTTGACTCAGTTTGGGATAAGGAGCAAAGCTGTGGCAAATCAAGTGGGGAAAAGATTCCACCATACAATCTTCCCTCTTTATCATCTCTTCTTTGAAAGTACCTGGAAGTCACAAAACATTACCCTTCTCCCACTCACCGCATTTGAATCTCATGGTGAGCATGTCTTAGAAAGGCATGTTTCCAGATGCATATCCTGTTTTCTGGTAATTTTAGCATCAGTACTGCTGTCATATTTACAGGTTGGCAGGGCCTCCACCAGGCTCTGTGTGGCATACTGATGTCAAGTGGGGTAATAGAATAGGTATCAACCTGAGATGTCAGACCAGGTGGCCACAGGGATAGTCAAACTCCTATTTCTGGGACAGGCTGTTCCCTGTCTTCCATTATGTGGGGAGTCAAAGTTTCCAAGCCAAAGCCAAGGTATTGGTTTCCATCTTTGTTTCACCTGAGGAGATTGTGGTGAGAAGGAAACCTAAACTATAGGAATCATACTGGAAGAGCAAGCACAGTGAAAAAGAAGTAGCTTATATTACATGAGAAGCCAGGCTTGGGAGATCTGCCTCATACAGACCTGCCACTTTTGTGATTATAGTTCGTTCAGTTCCTGAGCCTCAGTCACCTGTGGTGGTTAAACGCACATGGTACAACCTGCACTGCCAATGACCCACTGAATGGTTTGGGGGGAAATAACTGGCTTATACTGTCATTATATCAAGAGGTAATGAAGCATAATGGATCGTGTCAACCTTCAAAGTTAGGATGATTTGGGTTCAAGCCAGATGGTGATACATACTAGCTACATGAACCTAGTCAAGTCACTGAAATCTCAGTACCCAGGCACCTCTCTAAGACACAGTGACTAAGTAGTGACTAAGGGCCTTGAATACTCATGAAGCCTCAGGCCTAGCCAGAGCAGACTGTTGAGGAATCCAGGAAATACAACTGGATGGGCAGGGAGCCAAGCAGCCCCTGTCCAGGCAGAAACCAAGATGGTAGAAGGAGCAGTTGTGATTGCCCCAAAGAGATTTCACCAGAAACCTTGAGATGAGCATCTTCCCCAATATAATGCCCTGAGGCCTTCAGGGAGGCCTTCTCAAGGTCCTCTTCTCCTCTAATCATCCTTCAAGGCTTCCCATCTGAGACATATTGACTTAGACCTGCTGGAGAGAATGAGGGAGATCACCCCCAACTTTTTCCTACCCTGGGGTCCTTAGGTTCCAATGGAATTCCAAGAACTACCAGAGCAGAAGTAGTTTCTCTGTGTCTACAGTCAGAAGGATAGTAGGGTCTCCCATTAACTGAAAGGTTCACTGAATAAGGGACTTCAGCTGCCTGACCTGCACAAAATTTCTTGCAAATGTAAGAAGAAAAGACTCCAAAGGCTAATCCAGTGGGAGGGATCCCAGTACAGAGACGAGTCTCACCCTGAGAATTATGGGTCTCATCTGATATAAAGGGAGAAGCATTTCTCTGTATTAATGTGGACATGCAGCCCAATTTAATTAGCTTATTTCATCTCAATTCTTTGACCCTTTTTAAAAACACTGTAGTTCTCTTCCTGACTGCCAAGGCTTCAATATATATTTTTATGGCAATCAGGGAATACCTCTGTTTTCATTACCTTTTCAATTATATCATTTCTTTCCATCGTGGACAGGCCGGGAGGCACAGAGTGGGCCTCCCTAACCTTGATTTTGGCAGGTTCTGACAGGGATGCTAAGCAGGGGGGCCTCCTTGACATGCATGTACCCATTACAGGAGGCAGATCCTCCTCACTATGTTTCACTACCTACTCAAACTCTCCCTGGGCAATCACTCAAAAGAAAGAGAAAAATGTGAGGGCGTCCCTACTGCTCCTTTAGTGAGGACTTCTGATGGTTTCTGCAAAGGAAACTACTTATAGACAACTCCTTCTGCCCTTGGGCAGCAGTTAAAGAGAAGCTTCCTAACAATGGAAGCATTCCCCAACAGGATTGGGTAATCTGCCAAAGGAATGAGGGCTAACCCCCCTCCTAAGCTTTGGACAAGGTTGAACTATCCTAGAGAGGATTCCTTCTTAGCTACAGAATAAATAGCTTTGAATCTCAATGTCCTTGCGATCATCACATTCCTTTGGATCCCTTCCCCTCTCCTTTATCAATCTATTGTCTTTGCCAATGTAATAAAGCAACCTCATGCACCATTATTATATTGTTTCTGCCACATTTCTGCCTTTCAGGGTTAGAATGGCTTCCCTCTTTGTTCCAGTTTCTTGGAACCCCTCCCTCCTTCCAATCCTGAACTCAGGGGTCATTTCCCTCAAGTGGAATTTCCTGATTCCCTCCTCCACCTCCTTTATTAGTGCTTCTGCCTACCTTTTACTGTGCTGTTTTGTTTTTTTTTTAATTTCCTCTATTCAATTAACACTACAAGCAGATAGGCACCTTTCTCTGTATCTTCAGCACTTAGCATAGTTCATAGAACTAGTAGGAATTTAGTCAATGCTTGTTGATTGAATGATTTAAATAATTTGAATGGGGAAGTCAAGAGTTGAGATGAG
The DNA here is from genome assembly GCA_023548195.1 of Bettongia penicillata ogilbyi. Taxonomy (NCBI): domain Eukaryota; kingdom Metazoa; phylum Chordata; class Mammalia; order Diprotodontia; family Potoroidae; genus Bettongia; species Bettongia penicillata. Next base: position 13,130,767 of record JAJHZJ010000150.1, on the reverse strand, counting down.
GCAGGCCAGGTCAGCCCTTCCCAGGAAAGGTGCAATGAAGGACCCTTATTGGTAAGATTTTATAAAGGTAAATAATTTCAGATTCCTGAAAGCATCTCCATAGAATATGGGCATCAGTTTTGTGATATACTAAGAAATGTCTATCACATTGGTGTCTGAAAAGTCTCAGATTGGCAGTACATGTGGTGACAGGCACAATTGAGCACACCACTGTGAGGTCGTAGTTATTCTATTGTGCCAATGTGATGGAGTGTCATCTCTACCCCAGAAAATAAGTTAGAGTAGATCATCTTTAGGATTTTGTGAGGTTTTGATAGATTTAGAAGTCATCTTGAAGCTTGGTTCTAACATACAAATAGTATGGTTCTATATTTCTAAAGTGAATCAGTCAGTTCAATAAATCCTTATTGGATCTCTGATCTTTCCCTGTCAGTCCTCAGCCTTGGATCACTCCACCTTTGCTTCTATGTATGGTCTGATGAATGAAGGTGGAGACAATCTTAATGCTAGTTGAGTCCATTATAATTTTATAGAACCTCAACTGGACTCTCATTGCTGCAAGACAATTCTTCTGTAACTCCCTGATTAACTCTCTGTCTCATAGCAGCTGATTCTCCAACAATTTTTTATTAATTCATTTCCAGTTTTCAACAATCACTTCGATATGTTTTAAATTTTCTCCTCATTTCTTCCCCCTCCCTCCCCAAGACATCATGCAATCATATATGGGGTCTACACATACATTCTTATTAAATACATTTTCATATTAGTTGCATAGAAGAATTAAAATGAATGGGAGAAACTAGGAGAGAAACCAAAACATAGCAAAACATAACAAAGGAGAAAATAATCTACTTCATTCTACATTCCGATTCTATAGTTCTTTCTCTGGAAGTGGATGGCATTTTGCATCAAGACTCCTTTGGGCATGTTTTAGGTCCTTGCATTGCTGTGAAGGGCTAACTATCAGAAACAGTCCTCACATATTGTGGCTATTATTGTGTATAATGTTCTCCTGGTTCTGCTCATTTCACTCAGTATGAATTCATATGTCTTTATAGGTTTTTCTGAAGTCCAGCTGTTTATGATTTCTTATAGCACAATACCATTCCATTCCATTCATATACCACAACTTATTCGGTCATTCCCAAATTGATGGGCGTTCCTTTCATTTTCCAATTCTGGGCCACCACAAAGAGAACTGTTACAAATATTTTTATACATGTGGGTCCTTTTCCCATTTTTATGATCTCTTAGACTACAGCCCTAGAAGCTATATTACTGGATCAAAGGGTATGCACATTTTTGTAGCCCTTTAGGCATAGTTCCAAATTGCTCTTTGGAATGGTTGGATCAGATCACAGCTCCACCAACAATGAATGTGTTTCAACTCTCCCAAATCTTCTCCAACATTTATCATCTTCCTGTTTTGTAATGTTAGCCATTCCGATAGGTGTGATGTAGTACCTCAGAGTTGTTTTGTATAATCAATAATGATTTAGAGTATTTTTCCATAAGACTATAGATATCTTTCATTTCTTCCTCTAAAAACTGCCTGTTCTTATCCTTTGACCATTAATCAATTGGGGAATGATGTGTATTCTTGTAAATTTGACTCAGTTCTCTACATATTCTAGAAATGCTGCTACCTTCTTAATCTTGGTTGCATTGACTTTGTGCATAAACTTTTCAATTTAATGTAATCAAAATTATTCATTTTGCATTTCAAAATGTTCTCTGTCTCTTGTTTGGTCATAAATATCTCAATTCTCCATAAATCTGACAAATAAACTATTGCTGGTACCTCTAATTGTTTATAGTAACAGCCCTTTATACCTAGATCATGTACCCATTTGAACTTTATTCTGGTGTACTGTGTCAGGCATTTGTCTATGCCCAATTTTCCAACATTTTTTATCCCTCCTCAAACCTCTTAGTTATTCTGATATCCCTAATTTCTCATCTGAGAAACTTACCTCATATTTTAAGTGAAAAAGTGAGCCCATTTGACAAAAGCTTCCTCTTTTCTGCTCCTCCTCATCTAACATTAACCAGATGTCTTTTTCACTATCTCCTTCTTCACCCTTGTCTCATATGAAGAAGTGAGTCTTCTCCTAACCAAGTCAAATCCTTGTACATTCATAAGAGATACTATCTTTTCTTCTCTAGCAGATTGCTTCCTCTATCAATCCCACTCTCTTATTTATTTTTAATCTCTCCTTTTCTACTAGCTTTTTGCCTACTCCCTACAAATATTCCCATGTCTCTCTATACTTAAAAAAATTCTCACTTGATCAGTTCACCTCTAGTAATTATCTTCCCACATTGTCTATCTCTATTCCCTCTCTTTTCACCCATTTTTTATCTAATCTGGCTTTAAGTCTCATCATTCAATTGATACTTCTTTCTTCAAAGATACCAATGATGTTTCATTTGTCATATTCAGTATTTAGGCATAAAGGGTGATAGCATGAACAAATTAGGGAGTATAAAATAGTTTACCTGTCACATATATAGATAGGTGAAGAATTATGATCAAACAAGAGTGGGGGAAATATATAGAGAGAGGAGCTAGAGCGTTATGAGATATAAAATGGAAAGTTTCGATTATATTAAACTAAAGAGATTTTGCACAAATAAAACCAATGTAGCCAAGATTAGAAGGACGGCAGAAAGCTGAGAATTTTTTTACAGCAAATAAGTCTGATAAAGACCTATATATACACATATACATATGTATATATATATATATATATATATACGTATGTATACATATACATACATGTATATATGTGGATATGTATACATATATAGAGACCTTTATATATACATATATGTAGAGAGAGAATATAGATATAGATACATAATATATAAAGAACTGAGTCAAATTTATAAGAATACAAGTCATTCCTCAATTGATAAATGGTCAAAGGATATGAAAAAGCAGTTTACAGATGAAGAAATCAAAGCTGTTTATAGTCATCTAAAAATGGTCTAAATCACTCTTGATTAGAGAAATATAGATTAAAACAACTCTGAGGTACCATCTCACACCATTCAGATTAGTCAACATGACAGAAAAATGAATGATAAATCTTGGAGGAAATACGGGAAAGACTGGGACATTATTGACCTCTTGATGAAGTTGTGATCTGATCCAGCCATTCTGGGGAACAATTTGGAACTGTGCCAAAGGGCTATAAATCTGTATATAGCTTTTGGCTGAGCAATAGAATTACTGGATCTGTATCACAAATAAAAGATTTTTTTAAAGCAAAAGGACTTGTTTACATGTAAATATTGATGACAGCTTGTTGTGGCAAAGAATTAGACATTTTGGAGATGCCCATCACTTGGGAAATATCTGAATAAGCTCTGGTACATGACTGCCATACAATTGTGCTATAACAAATGATGAGATGATGGTTTCAGAAAAAGCTGAAAAGACATATATGATCTGATGCAAAGTGAAGGGAACAAAATGGGGACAGCATTGTACGCAGTAACAGCAATATTGTACAAAGATAAACTGTCAATGGCTTCATTGTTCTCAGTAATAGAATGATCCAAGACAATTCCAAAGGACTCATGATGAAAAATGCTATCTGCCCCCACAGAAAGGTCTGGTGGAGTCTGAACGCAGATCACTTTACTTATGTGTGTGTGTGTCTATGTGTGTGTGTGTGTGATTTTCGCTCTGTTTTCTTTCACAGCGTGACTAATATGAAAATATATTTTCAGTGAGTACACATGTATGTTGTTCAGTCATTAAATCATGTCTGACTCTTCATGACCACATGGACCATAGCACTCCAAACCTTCACATTCTCCACAATCTCATCTTCTATCATCCCCTTTTCCTTTTACCTTCAATCTTTCCCAACATCAGGGTCTTTTGCAATGAGTCCCATCTTATTATGCGGTCAAGTATTTTAGCTTCAACTTCAATGCAACTGATATCAAAAGGCAACCTTCAGGGAGGGGGGCAATTTGGAACTGAATTTTTTCAAGGAATGTTAAAAATTGTTTTACATTTAATTTGGAGAAATGTTATTTTTTAAAATCCTATATAAATGCTACCTAACAACAACTACAACTTTATTCTTTTTTTTTTAGTTTTTATTCATTCATTCACTAATTTATTTATTTATTTAACTTTTTACATTCATTTTCACAAAATTTTGGGTTCCAAATTTTCTACCCATTTATCCCCTCCCCCCACCCCAATACACCGAACAATCTAATTTTCCCTATCTCCAATCTGCCCTCTCTTCTGTCATCCCTCCCTTCTCTTGTCCCCATCTTCTCTTTTCTCCTGTAGGGCCAGATGACTTTCTATTCTCCATTAACTGTATTTCTTATTTCCTAGTAGCAAGAACAATACTCAACAGATGTTCCTAAAATTTTGAGTTCCAAATTCTCCCCATCCCTCCCTCCCCACCCATTCCCTTTGGGAAGGCAGGCAATTCAATATAGGCCATATCTGTGTAGTTTTGCAAATGACTTCGATAACAGTCGTGTTGTGTAAGACTAACTGTATTTCCCTCCCTCCTCTTCTGCCCCCATTGTTTCTATTCTCTCTTTTGATCCTGTCCTTCCCCGAGTGTTGACTTCAAATTGCTCCCTTCTCCCATTGCCCTTCCTTCCATCATCCCTCCCTCCCTCCCTGCTTATCTCCTTCTCCCCCACTTTCCTGTATTGTAAGATAGGTTTTCATACCAAAATGATTGTTCATTTTACTCCTTCCTTTAGTCGAATGTGATGAGGGTAAACTTCATGTTTCTTTTCTCAGCTCTCCTCTTTTTCCCTCTACTAAAAAGTTTCCTGCTTACCTCTTGAATGAGATATAATTTAACCCATTCCATTTCACCCTCTCTCCTCCCACTACATTTCTCTCTCACCATTTACCTTAATTTCTTTTAAGATACGGTCCCATCCTATTCAATTCACTCTGTGCTCTCTGTCTCTGTGTGTGCGTGCATGTGTGTATGTGTGTGTGTGTGCACGCATGTACGTGTGTGTGTGTGTGTGTACATCTGTGTGTGGTCCCACCAACTACCCAGATACTGAAAGGTTTTAAGACTTACAAATATTGTCTTTCCCTGTATGAATGTAAACAGTTCAACTTTGGTAAGTCCCTTATGGCTTCTCTTTGCTGTTTACTTTTTCATGCTTCTTCCCATTCTTGTGTTTGAAAGTCAAATTTTCTTTTCAACTCTGTTCTTTTCATCAAGAATACTTGAAAGTCCTCTGTTTCATTGAAAGACCATATTTTCCCCTGAAGTATTACACTCAGTTTTGCTGGGTAGGTGATTCTTGGTTTGAGTCCTAGTTCCTTTGACTTCTGGAATATCCTATTCCACGCCCTTCGATCCCTTAATGTAGAAGCTGCTAGATCTTGTGTTATCCTGATTGTATTTCCACAATACTGGAATTGTTTCTTTCTAGCTGCTTGCAAGATTTTCTCCTTGAGCTGGGAGTTCTGGAATTTGGCCACAATGTTCCTAGGAGTTTCTCTTTTTGGATCTCTTTCAGGTGGTGATTAATGGATTCCTTCAATACACATTTCTTGAAAGATGATGTCTAGGCTATTTTTTTGATCATGGCTTTCAGGTAATCCCATAATTTTTAAATTGTCTGTCCTGGATCTATTTTCCAGGTCAGTTGTTTTTTCCATGAGATATTTCGCATTATCTTCCATTTTTTCATTCTTTTGGTTTTGTTTGGTGATTTCTTGGTTTCTCAAAAAGTCATTATACTCCATCTGTTCCATTCTAATTTTGAGAGAACTATTTTCTTCAGTGAGCTTTTGAACCTCTTTTTCCATTTGGCTAATTTTTCTTTTGAAAGCATTCTTCTCTTCATTGGCTTTTTGAACCTCTTTTGCCAATTGAGTTAGCCTATTTTTGAAGGTGTTATATTCTTCAGCATTTTTTTGGGTCTCCTTTAGCAAGGTATTGACCTGTTTTTCATGCTTTTCTTGCATCTCTCTCATGTCTCTTCCCAGTTTTTCCTCCAGCTGTCTAACTTGATTTTCAAAATCCTTTTTGAGCTCTTCCATGGCCTGAGCCCACCGGACATCCACCTCGAATGTCTGGGATAGAGAAGCCATGACCTCCATGTCTTTCCCTGATGGCAAGCATTGTACTTCCTCATCAAAAATGAAGGGAGGAAGGAACATCTCTTCCCCAAGAAAGTAGCTCTCTATGGTCTTATTTTGCTTCTTTTTTCTGGGCATTTTCCCAGCCAGTTACTTAACTTCTGAGATTCCTGTTCACCCCCACCTAGATCCTCCCAGCTAGTGCTTGGGGCCTGAGATTCAAACGCTGCTTCCCAGCCTCAGGAGTGTCCACAGCGGGAGCGGCTGCTATTCAATGTGAGCTTAAGTTCTTTTGCTTGGGTGGGGGCAGGGCCGCCTCCCAGGCTCATTTCCCTCAGGGGGTTTATGCAGAGACCTTCGGTAATGGAGCTCCTTCTTGCTGCTCCAGGAGTCCCGGGCTGCCACCATTGCCTCTTCCACTGCCTCTGCTGCTGCCTGAGGGGGCCTGAGTCACAGAGACACCCCGCTCCCCTCTTGGCCAGCCCAGACATCTCTCTCACTGACCTGTAGGGCCTGTGGGTGGAGGGACCTTTGCGGCCACCAGAGATTCCATCCCTGAAGCCTACTCGGATCTGCTCCTCTGGGGCCAGGCAGCCAGGGCAGCGCAGGGGTGGTCTCCACTGTCTGGAGCATGACGGACCCCTGGGGACGGCTTTCCAGGGCTGTCTGGAATGGAAATCTCTTCCACTGTGTTTCTGTGTGCCTTGCAGTGCTCCAGAATTTGTGGGGAGTTCTTTTTCCAGGAAATTTCTGGGCTGTGGATTCAGAGCTAGCCTACGTGAGTCTTTCTATTCCGCCATCTTGGCTCCTCTACAACTTTATTCTTAAGTTTTAGGAATTAGTGCTATACTAGTGGTAAAAGGAGAGTAATAGGTCACATTTTAATGTGTTTCAGTATCTTTTCCTACTTGGGTTCTTCAAGATATTTTAGGTAAATGTTTGTTGCAGGGAGACTTCTCAGACTGAGAAAAATTGAAGATTGCTTATGTTGCATTCTAGCTACCAGTTCATGTCTTTTGGCATTTGCCATGCCCTAATTTTTATAGTGATATTCCTACCATTTTCTTACGTGAGCTATATTTATCACTAAGTCCTTAAAGATGATCTTTCTGTCACTTCTGATGATCATGATGTGGTCATGAAGTGCCATCATAATCCCATGAATTTCCTTTAACAACTCCGTTTGGTTCATGCATTTGTTTGGTGCTTCTTTGGCAACATGTTATTGTCTTAATTCATGTAGATATCAACCATGGAAGGTCTTTGGATTGCCTTCTTGGGGCTTACTCATTCCATAAGCTCCATCCTGCTGTAAAACATTTTCTGTTAGAGTTAGCTGATTTATTGATCAAAAACTAGATTGATAAATAGATAGACAGATACAGATATAGAGAATCATTAAACCCTTACAATGTGCCAGTCGATGTGCAATACAATTACAATCAAAGAAGATAGTCTTGATCCTCAAGTAGAATACATTCTAATGGTAGAAGAGAACACTTAGAGGGACACTGGAAACTGGGGTGTTAAGAGGGGGGATGTGAGCAGTAAAGTGGGAAGAGATCTACAGGAAATAGCTTGGGGGGGGGGGCGTTGAGTTCCAGTAAAGTAATGTGAGTGCTCAGCTTTCAGAGTCTAGAGACCTAGGGACAGACTCCAAGTTTCCAATTGGAGGGAGATGAAGACTATAGCCTGAAAACAGAAAGCACAGTATAGAAACTGTCAGGAAGTGGTATGGAGGTTTATACTTATCTAATAGTCTTTATTATTAATATCATTCGAGGTTTTGTGGAGTTACTGTCCATTTTTTGTGGACCACTTTATTGTTCCAAGCAAGTACATTAAGGCTGTTACAATATTATTCCTTATTATCACACTTTCTGCCTAGCTAAATATTGGAACAGATACCAGCACTCTCCCTAATCCTACCCAGGACCCTCCAAATTCAGAGACATTCTGTGACACTGAGGAGGGACCTTACCTGAGATTAGAATCTGAAAGTCTAAGTTGAAAAAACCCTAATACAGCTTCTGATCAGAACTTCCTACTGCACAAGCTTCCATAGATAATGGCTGAATATTTTTTATTTTCCTGAGGACAAGACCCATCCATTTCAGCTTCCTCTCATTCAATAGCTTACTAAAAAGTTGTTTTCTGGGCATATTTTCCATCACAGAGCAAACAGTTCTCAGAAATCCTCCAGTTACCTTATCTCAGAAATTTCATCTGAGCCTGCAGCCTCTGACAGATCAACAAACAGCAGCCATCTCCCTGGCAATGGGCACTATTTAAATCATTTAAATTTCTTTTCTTGGAATATTCCAAGACAGTATTAAATTAGTTCGTTTCTAGGCAAAATAAAGAACAGTCAATTGGCTGACACACTTTCCCCAGAAAATGTAGCTCCATTATTGGAAATTACAAGAGTGCGTCAAAAAAGGAATAGTAATACCTTACATTTAGGCAGTCCTTTCATGTACAGTAAGTATCTCATTCAAGCCTCCTATCATCCCTATGAAGCATTCAGAGCTTCCATTATTATCACAGTTTTGTAGATAGGGAAACTGAGGCTCAGAAAATGTAGGTGTCTTGAACAGAGCAATTTATTTCATAAAAGAACAGAGATAGATCCCAGGGAATCACTGACACTTTCCCATTTGATCCAACCCCCCCATCTGGGAAAAGAAGAAACTGCGTAAGAGTGAAAGAAACCATAGAGTTCACAGGCTTGATGTCCAGAGGAGGAAACTGTGCTCCAAAGACAAGGACAGGAGGAAGAAGTGGGTACGTAGGAAAGTAGGATCGAGGGGACTTGGAGCAGAGAAACCTGACTGATTCCTTCTCATTATATGAGCCTGGGCAAGTTACTCAGCCTCTCTCAACATCAGTTTCCACATTTATAAAATGAGAACGAAGCTGTTGCAAGGATGAAATGAGACTGTGTATGTAAAACCCTTTGTAGACTTTAAGAAGCTACAAAAATTTTAGATGAAAAACATAGAATTTGGAGGAAGGAGCCCTTGTCCTTGACATGGCACTGGCTTCAGCTGTTACCTTGTAAAACCAAGCCATGGCATGGGCCACTCTAGGTCTGAAGAACTGCCTAACACGAGAACACAGAGAAACACCTAAAAGAGGTGTTTGTGGATTATTGAATATTCCCAGGAAAGAAAAGATGATATAAAGGCAAGAGGTAATAGGAAAATATAGTTACCTGCATGCCCTGGGCTTTGGGCTCTGTATTCTGCACATCCCTATACATGTAACAGAGGGTCAGAGTGCAATGATGTCTGCCCACTACTTACTTGCACCCCACCCCACCCCCACCATTACAAGAAGCCACACAGTTATGCTGGGTTTAAAGTGCCTACTGATCCAGTCTCTCCACGGACCACAAATAGAGTAGCAAATATTCTACTGGATTTAGAGTGATTTTAATAGTGTAGGGAACTCAAAATGCGGAAACTGCTTTTATTGATGCAGATTGATTAGGCACCCCCTAACTTGGCCAGGTTCAAGACTCCAAAGCTCAGTCCTCTAGTCGTTCTAACAAACTGCTTCTGGAAGAAAAGGCAAGTTGGTAGGTTAGATCCTAAAATGCCTAAGTTACAAAATGTCTCATGATTAAGACCATGAGGATACTAACCGAAGGGCTAACCAAAACACTAGGTTTATGTGTCAGGGCAAAAGCAAGAGCCGAAATTCCAATACCTCTCAGTGACCGTAGAGGACAATGGATCCCTTTGGATGCTGGGTGAATCAGGGGAAGGGATAAAATGGCCCCTTTGGATGCAAGATAAAGCAGGGAGAGGGGCAGAGTCCCTCAGTCACCAACATGGACCCTGAATCTCAGAAGCTCTTTTTTATTTGCTGGATTGTCAGACCCAACCGAAATGTGGCCATTTCCCTGAAGAACTAGTCACATTCTTTCTTAATCGATAGTTGTCTCTGCATGTAAGTCATTCAACGAACATTTAATAACCCTTTACTGTGTGCAAGACACCGTTCTGGACCTCTCCTGAAGGCAAGAAGCCCCATGAGGGTCAGGGTTACAGCTTACTCACCTCAGTATCCCGCAGCTCTCCAACATTCAGTTTGTAAATAATATATTTGTTTTATTGAATTATTGCATCTTTGTTTATGTGTGAGCTTAAATCTCTCAAATGCCCCTTTTTGTTTTCTGGAGAAGAGAATAATGTGGAGTTGTGTGGTTCGAGGCTACATAATAAAACAAACTCACACTGGATTCAGAGCCAAAGGACCTTGGTTCAAATCCTTCCTCTGCTATTTCTCACCTTCGTGACTGCCCAGCTCTGAACTTCAGGGTCATCATCTTACAGAACCAATTTGTAGGTTCATATGCAATCATCTTTTTTTTTATTATACTACGTTATGGAAATGCTTGATTTGTTCCACAAAATAATATTATTACTGATAATAGTATCAAAAGAATCCCTCCAGCTCCATCCTTCACTCTGTTCTGACAAGTGCTTTCTTTTGTCCAGTTCCAAGCATTTAGTACGCAAAATCTTGGAGGCTGGGGTGCCCACTGGGTTCTTCTCAGAAATGGACTGAAAGCTCCTAATTTCCTCTTTTCTCTTGTATCCTCCCACACATTCTCTGTGCCCCTGCCTCTCCTAGAGACACACACATGCACACACTCATACATGCATGCACATGCACCCACATACATACCATCCCAGCCCCCAGTTAAAGCCTTGACTCTTTGGATTAGAAATAACGACCTCAAAAGGAGGGCTGTTCCCTGTTATGCAGTTCTCCCCAAAGGCTCTTACGTAATGAAACCAGAGAATTCCTTGCCTCTTACTTTCAGAAAGGAGTTCAACAGTGATGAAGTCTTTGTGACTTGATGGGTAAAAATAGATATAATGAGGTTCCAAATAGCTCCATTTCTTAGTCTCCCTTTGTAGTCATCTCAGCAGGATGATGTCTATAACTCACCAGGGGAGCCAGAGATGCTGCAGAATTCCCCAGGTCAGAGAAATAGCTCTGCTCCCTACTCATTTAGGGCCCCTTAAACCTGATTCACATATCCTCTGCACTGGGCCCCTGTCTGTTTGAGAAACTGCCCCATCTTCCTCCATAAGATTGACTTGCCCGTCATCATTAAGCTCTTGTAGAACAGAGAACCCATCAAAATATATCACCGTTCTTTTTTTCCCAGTTGTCAGAGATGATGTAGGGATCCCAAAAGTCTTAATGGATGTTCTGACTGTACAGTGAAGCAAAGGGGGTGTTGATAAGGGTGTGAAGTGATGCTCACCTACTAAAAGGGGAGATTCCAAGAAAGTTTTAAACTTGAGCTAACAAAGATAAAGAACAGGAAAAGGATTTAGAAAGAACCTGGAAATTTTGTTTATTTAATTGTCTATTTGTTTAAATAATAATAAATTTAAATTTATTATTAATTGTTCAAACAGGAAACAAAATGAAAACCCAGAAAATGGGGAATGATAAATAAATTATGGCACAAGGATATATTTATACGCTATTGAATCATAAGAAACAATGAACAAGAAATTCAAACAAGCATTAGAAGAATTAGCACAGATCAAGACACAATAGTAAATACTTAAATGCTTTTCACTAATAGATTTGCATGAATTTTGCAGAATAAATTAAACAGATTCAAGAAAACATTATACAAAGCATTTTTTTTCCTTGATATGGCCCTGTCTTTGTTACATTATCTTCATGATGATGGACCAGTCATTTAACATTTTTGAACCTCAGTTTCTCCATCTTCCAAATGTGAATATTGGACTTGATGAATTCGAAGGATGCATCCAGTTCTCACCCCATGGTTCTAAGAGTTTGTAGTTGTAGTCACCCTCTCTAACGTATGGCTTTCAATAGTTGCTTGGGTCACTTAGGCACTGAATGATGTGATTGTGTACCTAGCAGACAAGAGAAATAGTACTGAAAACTAGGTCTTCCTGATGTCAAGGAAATCTCTCTAACTGGTATCCTATGCCATTTTTCTTCTGTGAAAATTATGATCATGTTAATGAACTGACCAATATGGGTTACAGATGGCATAGTGTGTTACATTTTGCTTCTTGGTGGAGAGGTGGGGGACAATGGGTACAGAATGTTGCATATCCTGTTAGACACATTCAAAGAGTTATTTTATATTTTTCAACTGTTTTTCTTTGTAATAATGTAAGATTCATTGTGAGGTATATTATTGTGAATATAAAATTTTGCAAATTAACAACATTAAAAATGCACCACTAAAACTTTAAAAAAATGATCTATCCTATAATTACTTTTAACTAGTACTCTGACTGACAACATAACTAATTTAGAATTCATTGATTGTATCATCATCTGCTGCTTTTTTCTTCATATTCTATAAAATAATAGCATGAGATACTTTATCAAAAGCTAGGTAAATCTAGGTAAATCTAGGTAAACTAGGAGCCACTGAATTTTCTATCTATTCCTGTAGAAATCCTGTCCTGTGAAGAATGAAAATGAGGTGAATCTGGTATGACTACCCTTGATGAGTCATATGTACTCTAGATAATTAGTGAAACCTTTTAATGCCCATAACTTTAATAATTCATAGAAGTTTCCCAGGAATAGAAACCAAATTCAAGGTTTCTAGTTGGGTTCTACTAGTTGAAAAGTAGTAGTGGAGGAGAGGGACTATGTCTCTGCCATTCTTTATATCCCTACCAATTATATTTAAGTTACTCAAAGGATAGCCCCTTTAATCAAAAAAAAAAAAAGAATTAAAGAAGCCTATTCATTAAATCATTAAATGGGTGCATCTCACTCAAAGTAAGAATGTGATAAGACATCAGCCTGAAAGGGCCAGGGTCTCACATTGCATCCTGAGCCATTTCCAGTACTCTCCTTTCCTCTTCTCTGGTGTTCTACCCAGGGGAAGGTACACTCCATGACCAAAAGCTGCCCTTTTTTCTTTTGTGTTTACTGCCTATATTTCTTGTTCAAATATCAAGCCTTAGACTCAGTTCACTCTGGAACTCATAAACTGGACAACAAGTCCCCACCTACCTAGCACTGAGTGAATGTAATAGCTAAATAATAATTGTTTCTCTTCTACCCAGGAACCTTGAGGGTCTTTCTCTACCAGTTTTATTTATTTTTTTTATTAAAGGGGCTATTTCTTGAGTAACTTAAAGAAGCCTATTCATTGAATGGGTAGATCTCACTCAAAGTGAAAATATGATAAGACTTTAGCCTAAAAGGGCCAGGGTCTCCCATTGCATCCAGAGCCATCTCCTGTCATCCTGATGAATATCTGGTCACTGGATCCAAATGGCTCAGGAGGAGAAAGTGAGGTTGGCGACCTTGCACAGCACTCCCTCACTCAAATCAAAGTCAACTGCAAGTCATGTCATCATCTTGATGTCATGATCCTCTTCAAGAAAGAAGGAGAAATACAGCATCAACAATTATCACAGAACTGGCAGGTAGGGAATACATAACAGAGGAATATTGACTGGCTAACTCTACTTCTCCTCACAATTTTTTTCTTTTTGAAAATCAAGACAGAATTCATACTTCTCTAACTATGCAGTATCCCTTCCTCTTCCATAATCTTTTACTGTCACTGACAGTGGTCCAGAAATCCCACTTGTCATTTCTTTTAGAGTCCAAGGGTCTGGTTTGAAGGGGCAGCTCTTGACTTGAGTTCAACAAAGGGACCCAGTGGCTCCCTTGCTATCTCCTTATCTGCTTTGCAGGGTGAAGGGGAAAGCTGATTCCCTATGGGTCACATTTCTTCTGGAAAGTCCAGGGGGAAAGGTCACGCTTTTGTTTTCAAATGGTCATGTTTTGTTTTTTCCTTGCTGTCCATCATTACCTTGCCATTTACTCCAACCAATGAGTTTCTCTCTTTGTGGATACTTTGCTTTCTAATAAGGAATATAGAAAAATATAGAAAGAAAGACCATCTTTTGGCTCTTCAGAGGTTTGCTGGCCAAACTCAGATCATACTGAATTTGGATATCCCCGACACTATGTGAGCAGGGCCATGCCACGCCCTTATAGGTACCCACTGCTACATGCCCTCACCACCAAATTTTGTTGTTACTGTTGTTCTACTTCATCTTCCTCCTCCTGCTTTTTCTTCTTCTTCTTCTTCCTCCTCCTCCTCCTCTACTCCTTCTACTTGTCTCATGTCTTAAATTCAAAATAAAATATTTTTAAATCAAAAAATATATTGGAGTAGTTTGCCATTTCCTTCTCCAGCACATTTTACATATCAGGAAACAGAGGCATACAGGATTAAATGATTTGCACAGGGTCTTAATAAGTATCTAAGACACTTAGTAAGTGTCTAAGGCCATATCTGAACTCAAGTCTTCCTGATCCCAGGCCTGGTGCTCTATCCACTGTATTACCTAGCTGTCCCAATATAACTGTATCTCTCTACATATTAAGATCTAGATTAGACATAGATAGAGAGAGATATATATGTAGACAAATAGATGGATGATATATATAGAGAGATTGATAGATATAGATTGATGATAGATAAATGATAGAGATGAAAGATAGATAGATAGATACAGACATAGATAAATGGGGTGTCTCATTCTCTATCCTAAGTTTTTCACCTTTTTGTTCTAGCTAACAAGTTTCATCATTAGTTCTCTGGGATAATAAATGGTCACTCTATGGATCATTCTGTTGATAATCAGTCTTACATCTTTCAAAGTGGTTTATTTTTACTGTGATGGTGTTGATGTATAAATTGTTCAGGTTATTAGAATTCTAAAAATAGCAATTTTATTTTTTATCAATTTATAAAAATACTGAAAATTATTCTTTCTTTTCAATAACACTGATCTACAATATAAATTGTTCTTTCGGCTCTGTTCACTTCCCTCTGTATCACTTCATATAAATCTTTTTTGTTTCTCTCTGAAAACATGTATTTCCTCATTTCTCACAGAACAGTAGCTTTCCACCAGAGTCATATACCATAACTTACACAGTCATTTTTCAAATGACAGGCAGTCCCTAAGTTTGCCACCACTAAAAGAACTGGGATAAGTACATTGGGTACATAGCATTCCTCTCTTTTTTGGATATGGCTGGGCCAAAAGGCAGGTACTGTTTAGTAATACTGTGTGTATTATTCCAAAGTACTTTGCAGAATGAGTGTATCTATTCACATCATCAGTGTGTCAATATCCCAGTTGTCCTATAGCCCTTCCAACATTCATCATTTCCCATTTATCATCCTTACCAATCTTATGTGTGGGAAGTACGATCTCATAATTAATTTAATTTTCATTTCTCTAATTAAGAGTGATTTTGAAACATATGGCTATCAATGATTTTTTTCCTTGATATATGTCTGTCCATAACTTTTGACTATTTTTAATTTGGGGGAATAGCTCTTTTTTCTTCTAAATTTGAATCAGGGGGGTCGAGCCAAGATGGCATAGTGGAAAGACACACATACTCTAACTTTTCCCCCACAACCCATAAAATACATTAAAGAAATGCTCTCAACAAATTCTAGAACAACAAAAGCCACAGAATGATGGAATGGAGGTTTCCAGGAAAGGGTGACCTGGAGGACCGACAGGAAAAGTCTGTTGCACTGGACATGGAGCAGAGCCCAGCCCAGTGTTAGCTGCATGGTGGGAGGAGGACTGGAGCAGGCCTCAGGGGCAAAATCCCCAGTGGGAGCAGTCATGGTTCACAGATCCCTCAACCCAAAGGCAGCTTCAAAGGTAAGTGAAAGGGCTTTTTTACCTCTGTGACAAGGGAGCAGGGACATCCCCTAGCCCTGGCCCCAGGAAGGGATCATATCTAAAAAAAATAAAATTAAGGGATGAGAGGGAGTATATTGGAAAGAGAAAGGGAGAAATGGAGTAGGGCAAATTATCTCTCATAGAAAAGGCAAGAAAAGGCTTTTCCAATGCAGGGGAAAAGACGGGAGATGAGAGGGAAAAAGTGAAGATTACTCTTATCACATTTGACTCAAGGAAGGAATAACACACATACTCAGTTTGGTACAAAAATATCTACCTTACACTATAGGAAAGTAGGGGAGAAGGGGATAAGCAGGGTTGGGGTGGGGATGATGGAAGGCAGGGTAAATGGGAGGAGGGATCAGTTTGAAGTAAACACTCTTGAGGAGGAATAAGGTCAAAAGAGAAAATAGAAGAAATGGGGGGCAGGATAGGATGGAGGGAAGTATAGTTAGTCTTACACAACATGACTATTGTGGAAGTCATTTGCAAAACTACACATATATAGTCTATATTGAATTGCTTGCCTTCTCAGTGAGAATGGGTGAGGAGGGAGGAAGGAAGAGAAATTGGAACTCAAAGTTTTAGGAACAAATGTTGAGAATTGTTTTTGCATACAACTGGGAAGTAAGAAATATAGGTAACAGGGTACAGAAATTTATCTTGCCCTACAGGACAAGAGAGAAGATGGTGATAAGGAAAGGGAGGGGTCTTAGAAGGAGGGCACATTGGTGGAAGGGGTAATCAGAATGCACGGTGTTTTGGGGGAAGAGATGGGGAGAAAATTTGGAACTCATAATTTTGTGGAAATGAATGTTGAAAATAAAATAAATAATAAATGATAAATAAATTTGAATCAGTTCCATATATATTTTGGATATGAGATATTTATCAGAGAAATTTGCTGCAAAGATTCTTTGTTATTTGCCTTTTGGTTTTAGATTTGTTATATCTGTACAATTTTTAAAAACATCTAATCAAAATTATCCACTTTGTCTTCTGTGACCTATATTCCTTCTTTGTCACTAATCTTTCTTCTATATATAGATCTCATTGGTATTTTTTTTCCATTTTTCTTTAACTTATTTGTGATGTGACCTTTGTAACTAGGTCACACCTATTTAGAGTTTATCTTTGCATAGCGTGTGAGGTGTTGAGCTAAATAAAATTTCTTCCATATTGCTGCTCAATTTTCCCATGGAACTCTGGGAAATATTAAGTCCCTATTCCAGTAGCTGGGATATTTGTGTTTATTTAATAGTAGAGTATTCAATACATTTTCTTGTCTGTTTTGTGTATGATCCTTTAAAAAAAATCAATGGTTGTTGGGGAGTTGTCTATGGTTCCATAGATCTCTTCCCACAAAGTCCATTTTCCTTCATTTCTATAATTGTTTCCTTTCATGCCTTCAGAATTTCATTCTTGAAATTCTCCTAAAGCACTGATCTGACTTTGGTACCTCCATGCTCAAAACCACCAATGGCTCCCTCATTTCTCTAGGAGAAAATATCAAACTCCTCTTCCATCCAGATTTCATTGCACTTACCTTCATAGTCTAGTCAGCAGTAGCACAGAGGTAACAAAACTGGATTTGGAGTCAGAAGAACTAGACTCAGATTTTGTCTTTACTCCTACTGATACTCTGACTTTGGGTGAGACATGTCACCTTCAGGTTGCAATGAGCTTCCCCTTCCTTGAGAACTTTCAAGCAAAAACTGGATATCTTTAGACTGCAGGTGTTCTAGAAAGGATTTCTGTTGGGGCATCCCTGGGCTAGAGTACTTGTCCTTACAAGAACCTCTCTGTAATAACCCTAATAATTAAATTTATTTTGCGATTTCATCATTCTCTTTTTACTTGTAGTTGTCTCTGGGAAGACTGGAGTGAAGGATAATGAAGACACAACCTTTTTTTTCTAGTTGTTAAAATGAAGCAGCATGATTTCTGAGTCAGTGTCTCCTAAGCTGTTTTGTTTCATCAGGTGAAATTTGGTTCTTTAGTTAATCCTGAACATAAATGCCTTGTCCTTTTTTCTGGTTTGGGGAAAACCCATGGTAAATCAATTTATACATATTCTCCAAATCCAATAAAATGGATTCTATCTGAGCATTGGAGATTTATAACTATAATAACTTATATTTGTATAGCAGTTTGAATATTTCGTGTTTCATAGTACACTTCCCATAATCTTCTGAGATGAGTAGAGCAGGGATTATTATCTCTATTTTAAGATAAAGAAAGTCATGGAATTTGTCTGGGGTCAAACAGTAACAAATAACAGGTACTTCAAAACAAGGAATGTCTCAGATGGGAGTCATCTTAGGCACCATCCCTTACAATTCTTCATCCCCTCACTCCACTTACAAGGGAGAAAACCCAGCCGCAAACCCAGGAAGTGGTTTAAATAAGGTCACTCCACAAGATGGTGGAAGAGTTGGAGCATCATCCAAAATGTCCTAAACCCTAGCACAGGACTGTCTCTGTGGCATGGCGGTGTATTTCCTGCTCTTGGCTACTGCAGGGGGCTACTCTTGAGCTGCTGGAAGATTGTAAGTGTGGGCTGGTTGCACGTGTTATATTTGGCGATCACTGTGATTTTGAGACCCAGAAGTAATTTTCAAAAGGAGGGAGGAGGCACCCCACAGTGAAAGGTAAGATGGTCAATATCAAATCCAGAACATTTGGCCCCAGCAGATGTGTCAGCTGTCAACATGACTGGGTAATTCAGCACCCCTCCATGCTGTGGCTTTCATTCCAATGGCAGCTATTATCATGGACCATTGAAATACACCCAGGGAGATGCCAGCTACAGAAGATAATAGAGCATTGGACCCAAGAAAGGGAGTATTAATCTCTTTTTTGTGTAAATCTGTATGTTCACCTCATTTGCAGTGCCATGTGGGCTTCATTCAATTATGCTGTTTTTAATCAAGCAGTCTGGGTGTTATTAGGGCTTGTTGACTGCCCAGTATTTCCTACATTCATGGCGAGAAAATCAATTGGCCCATCGGGTGCGGCCAGAAGGTGCTTTTCTGATTTGTGATGCCAAGGATTTGTTCACAAATAGTGATTTTGTATGACAATCCTAAATGAGCAATTACCTACTCAGGTGGGTTGTCTGCCTTCCCCCCCAAATAATACCCTTTGAAAATAGACTTGAAAAATACTCTACATCTGCTCCGGCTAAACAACAAAGACCATTGGCCTGGTGGCCTCCATCTAACTAAGATCCAGGATTGTTCCTGATGATAACATTTTGGAGAAATTCAATCAAGAAGCCTTGTGGCTTCAGATATCTCAGCCTCAAAAGGGTAATGCCCTGTGTCCTATAGATGCAACAGGCTACTTGAAGGAGTGCACAGAATTCCCCTTAGAAGGATACATAATGAACTAAAATGCCTAGAGTAGAATGAGAATAGCATTTTTTAATCAATTGCAAAATGAATAGACTCTCAACTTTACCAAAGTTTAATTTTCTCTCCAAGGATTATAAATAGATTAGATTCTTACTGTCTGTTCTTATAGATGGACAAAAATATAAGTAAATAAATACAGTAGGTGTATAAATAAGGAAATGACCAGTGACAACAAGAGCAATATTTTTATCCATCTATTTCTACAAATATGTTATCTCCAACTATTGAACTATTGATGCTCCTCAAGGACAGAGGCCATAAGTGGATTTTTTCCCTCTCTCTTCTACCCCTTTCAACCACTAACAACTTCCTTTAGTGTATTGTTTTCAACCATTAGATAATAAGCTCCTTGAAGGATGGAGCTGTCTTAATGCTCATATTTCTGTTCACAGAGCTTAGCACAGTGCCTGGCATTTAGTAAGAAATTAATAATACTTGGTGACTGACAATATTTAGAGAAACATCAGAGTGTATGGAGGATTCCCTAAACTTTACCACCCACCTCAGAAACTATTTTAAGGATTGTACTGGAGGAAACGATGAATGAGACAGGGTATGGTAAACACCAGCAGGTTATACATCCGAGGTACTATCTGAATGGAGCAGAAGGTTATGGAGGAGAGTCATAACTCATAATGATGAAGACGTACCTGAAGTCCAGTATCCAGGGCCTTGAAGACCATGTTGGGCAGTCTGAAAGAGTCATTTTAATGTGTTTCCTGTGACATGATTATCCTATCATCAAGTGAGTTGATGTTTAGAGGAAAGCTTAACATATTGAAAGAAACACCATTAAAAAAACACACATCTGGCTGAAGTGATGAGCCAACTCCAATCAGGTAAACATTAGATTGGAAATGGAATGTTGGTTTTGATATCAGAGAATCTGGGCTTCAGTAACTACTCTACCACTTCATATATTTGTGGCCTTTTGCTTGATCATTTAACTTTTCTGTGCCTCAGTTTCTTTATATGTAAAACGAGATGATTGGACTAGATCACCTCAAAGTTCTTTATCTACATGATTCTGTGAGTTCACTAAAGATTAAACAGCAAAAAAAAGACCACCCAAAAGAACAAATCAGCAGGATGAATATAACAAGGAGCAGGCACGAGGAGACAATAGTCCTTGCTAAAAAAACAAAACAAAACAAAACACAATCAAAGAATGAAATGACAATTAGATGAATTAGTCATGTGACATGGAGTCCAAGAAGGTGAATACAATTTGAGCCTCACTAACAATTCCGAAATGGACATTTATAGAATACTTTGAAGTTTCACAGGAACTGTGGCAGAAATTTCATTGCCATATAGGATTTCTGGGTACAAGAAAGAGGTCTCCCATCTTGGGATGACACTTTCTCTCCAACTTAAACTCAGTAGGCTGCCTGGAACATCAGACTGTGAGGTCCTGAAGGTCAGGTGTTTTCTTTTGCCTCTTTTTTGTAATCCACAGAGTTCAGCACAGTACTTGGCACATAGTAGGTACTTTATAAATATTTATTACCTGGGGGCTTACTGAATTAGAAGTGTTTGTTTGGCCAGAGGAGACTCTGGGTAGCTGCTAAGGAGCATCCCCTTTTGTATGGGGCGGAGTCAAGATGGCGGAGTAGAAACACGCATGTATGCGAGCTCCAAACCCACAGCCCATATATTTAATGTAAGAAGAGTTCCCCAGAAGTTCTGGATCACTGCAGGGAGTGCAGAAACATGGTGGAAGATTTCCATTTCAGAGAGCCCTGGAGAGCTGTCCCCAGGGTCCATCACACCCCGGAAAGTGGACCCCACCCCACCGCTGCCCTGGCAAGGGCCCCAGAGAAGGTGATTCGAGCAGGCTTCAGGGACAGAAGCTCCAGCGGCCTGGAAGTTTCCTTCAACCACAGATGCTATAGGTCAGTGAGAGACACACCTGGGCTCACCTAGAGGGGAGCAGGGTGTCTCCGTGGCTCGGGCCCCCTCGGGAGGCAGTGGCAGAGGCAGAGGCAGGGGCAGGAAGCGGGGGAGGCAGAGGCAGGGGCAGTGGCAGAGGCAGCAGCGGCAGCCTGGAACTCCCCAGGCAGCAGGCGGAAGCTCAGATCTCTGCATAAAGCCCCTGGGGGAACTGAGCTTGGGAGACAGCCCTGCCCCCACCTGCTCCATTACTGAAGGTCTCTGCATAAAGCCCCTGAGGGAACTGGGAGGCGGCCCTGCCCCCACCCCAGTACCAGAACTTAAGCTCACATTGAATAGCAGCCGTGCCTGCCACAGAAAGCCCATTTGAATCTCAGACCCCAAGCACTAGCTGGGTGGATCTAGGTGGGGGTGGACAGGAATCTCAGAAGTCAAGTAACTGACTGGGAAAATTCCCAGAAAAGGGAAGAAAAATAAGACTATAGAGAGCTTCTTTGAGAAGGTGCAAATGTTCATGCCTTTCAATTCTGATGACGAGGAAATATTCTTACCATCAGGGAAAGACGTGGAGGGTGGGGCCTCTGTATCTCAGACACCCCAGGGGGATGTCGGGTGGGCTCAGGCCTTGGAAGAGCTCAAAAAGGATTTTGAAAAGCAAGTTAGACAGGTGGAGGCGGAGGCAGGGGTGGCAGCAGAGGCACAGCCGCAGCGTCTCGGGACTCCCCCAGCAGCAGGCAGGATCTTCATTACTGAAAGTCTCTGCATAAACCACCTGAAGGAGCTGAGCCTGGGAGACGGCCCTGCCCCACCCGCTCCATTTCTGAAGGTCTCTGCATAAAGCCCCTGAGGGAACTGAGCCTGGGAGGCGGCCCTGCCCCCACCCCAGCGCCAGAACTAAAGCTCCCAATGAATAACAGCCGCTTGCCGCGGAACGCCCATTTGAATCTCAGACCCCAAGCACTAGCTGGGTGGATCTAGGCAGGGGTGGACAGGAATCTCAGAAGTCAAGTAACTGGCTGGGAAAATGCCTAGAAAAGGGAAGAAAAATAAGACTTTAGAGAGTTTTTTTGAACAGATGCAAATGATCCTGACTTTCGGATCTGACGACAACGAGGACATATTCTTACCATCAGGGAAAGACGTGGAGGGCGGGGCCTCAGTACCCCAGACATCCCAGAGGGATGTCGGCTGGGCTCAGGCCTTGGAAGAGCTCAAAAAGGATTTTGAAAATCAAGTTAGACAGGTGGAGGAAAAACTGGGAAGGGAAATGAGAAAGATGCAAGAAAAGCATGAAAAACGGGTCAATACCTTGGTAAAGGTGACCCAAAAAAATGCTGAAGAAAATAACACCTTGAAAAATAGGCTCACTCAATTGGCAAAAGAGGTTCAAAAAGCCAATGAGGAGAAGGATGCTTTCAAAAGCAGAATTAGCAAATGGAAAAAGAGGTTCAAAAGCTCACTGAAGAGAACTGTTCTCTCAAAATTAGAATGGAACAGATGGAGTCTAAGGACTTTATGAGAAACCAAGAAATCACCAAACAAAACCAAAAGAATGAAAAAAAATGGACGACAATGTGAAATATATCATGGGAAAAACAACTGACTTGGAAAATAGATCCAGGAGAGACAATTTAAAAATTATGGGACTACCTGAAAGCCATGATCAAAAAAAGAGCCTAGACATCATCTGCCATGAAATTATTGAGGAAAACTGCCCTGACATTCTACAACCAGAGGGCAAAATAAGTATTGAAAGAATCCATCGATCACCACCTGAAAGAGATCCAAAAAGAGAAACTCTTAGGAACATTGTGGCCAAATTCCAGACCTCCCAGGTCAAGGAGAAAATCTTGCAAGCAACTAGAAGGAAACAATTCCAGTATTGTGGAAATACAATCAGGATAACTCAAGATCTAGCAGCTTCTACATTAAGGGATCGAAGGGCGTGGAATAAGATATTCCAAAAGTCAAAGGAACTAGGACTCAAACCAAGAATCACCTACCCAGCTAAAGTATAATACTTCAGGGGAAAATATGGTCTTTCAATGAAACAGAGGACTTTCAAGCATTCTTGATGAAAAGATCAGAGCTGAAAAGAAAATGTGACTTTCAAACACAAGAATGAGAAGAAGCATGAAAAAGTAAATAGCAAAGAGAAGTTTTAAGGGACTTACCAGAAGTGAACTGTTTACATTCCTCCATGGAAAGACAATATTTGTAACTCTCAAAACTTTTCCATACCTGGGTAGTTGGTGGGACCACACACACACATGTACACGCATGCATGCACACACACATACACACATGCACACACATAGAGAGATAGAGAGCACAGAGTGAATTGAATAGGAAGGGACCATAGCTTAAAAGAAATTAAGGTAAATGGTGAGAGAGAAATGTAGTGGGAGGAAAGAGGGTGAAATGGAATGGGGTAATTATATGTCATTTAAGAGGCAAGTAGGAGACTTTTTAGTTGAGGGAAAAAGAGGAGAGATGAGAAAAAAAAAAACAAGAAATTTACCCTCATCACATTTGACTAAAGGAAGGAATAAAATGCACACTCATTTTGGCATGAAAACCTATCTTACAGTATAGGAAAGTGGGGGAGAAGGAGATAAGTGGGGGGGGATGATGGAAGGGAGGGCAAGGGGAGGAGGGAGCAATTTGAAGTCAACATTCGGGGAGGGACAGGATCAAAAGACAGAAGAGAAACAATGAAGGGCAGGATAGGATGGAGGGTAATTCAGTTAGTCTTACACAACACGACTATCAGGGAAGTCATTTGCAAAACTACACAGAAATGGTCTATATTGAATTGCCTGCCTTCCCAAAGGGAATGAGTGGGGAGGGAGGGATGGGGAGAATTTGGAACTCAAAGCCTTAGGAACAACTGTTTAGTATTGTTGTTGCTACTAGGAAAGAAGACATACAGTTAATGAGGAATAGAAAGTCATCTGGCCCTACAGGAGAAAAGAGAAGATGGGGACAAGAGAAGGGAGGGATGACAGAAGAGAGGGCAGATTGGAGATAGGGAAAATTAGATTGCTCGGTGTATTGGGGTGGGGGTAGGGGATAAAAGGGGAGAAAATTTGGAACCCAAAATTTTGTGAAAACGAATGTAAAAAGTCAAATAAATAAATACATAAGCAAATAAATAAATAAATGAATGAATGAATGAATGAATGAATGAATGAATGAATGAATGAATGAATGGATGGATGGATGGATGGATGGATGGATGAATGAATGAATTAATGAATGAATAAATAAATAAATAGATAAGTAAATAAATAAATATATTTATTACCTGACTGACTGACTGAGAGATTTCCTAATCTCTATAATGATAATAATAACTACAGTAATGAAGACTTTGCAAACCTTAAAGTGTCAATTACAACTTACACCTTTGAAGTCTCCAGTGACTCTGCTTCATTAAAGGTCCATAGTTATAGATCAAAAATAATGATTCCCATTGCCCCCCTGCTTTAAGTTTTCCAGAGCACTTTCAGTACAACTAACCCTGTGAGGGAGGTCATAGAGGGATTATTATCCTCCATTCCCCAGAGTGTGGAATTGACAAACAGAAAAGGGAGGTGATTTATCAAGGGGCATACAGCTAGTGAGTGTCATAGGGTTTGAACCCAGTTTTCCCTGCCTCCAGATTCAGCAATCTTTCCACTATATGCAGCATGATGACCTTTAATAGTATTGAGATTGTAGAATACTTTGATGATAAGGAATCCACACCTTTGGAGGGAAAGGGGTCAATTTGAAAGATAATAAAGTAATCCAGCCAAATATCTTGGGAACTCTTCAAGAGAAGACATTTCCCTAAGCACTGCTTTTGGTGATTGTGGACCAAGCAGACCATGAGCTCCTTTCCAGCGACTTGGAAATCAAACTTACACTTTCCATAGTGGTATATTTCCACCCCAGTCCAAGGAAATGAAGTTTTCCCAAAATCATGTGAGATGTTTGAATGAATGCTCTTCAGCATAGCTGGTGAGCCCTCTTCACTAAGGATCACACTTAATAGCATAGTTATATTTTCCTATGTTAAAATAATTATAGTGGGTGCAGTTAACACTATTTAATTAGCATGACATTTATCATACTTTGGCAAAATGAGGCTGCAATTAATTTTAGTTAGGATGGAAAGAAGTCTGCCATTAGAGGGGGCTTAACCTATTGTGACTTTCTAAATTCCTAGCTAATTGAGTTAAATGGAAGAATATTTAAAGCAGGCTGAGGTGGGAGTAAATGCTACCCATTGTCTGAGATGAGATGGTCTGATTGTAATGGGAGCCCTCTGTTTGGCTGTGAGATGATAAATATCAATTCAGCAGCTCCGATGCGACTGGCTTATTAACTGGTAATTATGTGATATTGGAGAAACATTAAGTGACAGAAAATAATCATTTCTTCAGGATTCCCTGCTAGTCAGATTTAACTCCTCGGTTTGTGCCTTTCTCCAAGCTAAAGAATGCAGGGTGGAACCAAGCACTCCGAAAGAACAGAATACACTGAGGCATGCTGATGAACTTGTTGGTTGCCCAGAGCCATGGCAATAACCTCCATTGGCAACCAAAGCTAGGAATGGCCTTATCTTTTCTTCTGATCTTGGGGCCACCATTCTTTGCCAAATACTAACTTGTTTCCACCATGACTCACTCAGATTCATGAACTTCTGATTGCTTATATAAGAGACACATGTGTGTATATGTTGGGTTCTTCTCAAACTTTTGGGAGTTTTAGATTGCAGTCTAAGGGAATCAATCATGCTCAAAATTATTCCATGGTGACTTAAGTAGAAAATAATTATAATGTAAATAATAATTATGAGTGATATATGAAATTATCCTGGGGATCCAGAACACATTGTGTCATTATTGTTGAAAGGGGTTTGAGAAGAACAACGCTGAGAAGCGCAACTCTCTGGTAGGTACGTGCTTTCCTCTCTCTCTACGGGAGAGTAAATAGATCATGATTTAAGACTAAGTAAAACAATGCTAACAAGGTGATCAGGAGCATGTGTTGAACTTTGAAGGAAGCCAAAGGTGCTCAAAGATGAAGGGGAGAGGGAAGTCCAGGCATGAGGAACAGCTTGTGTAAAAGCTTGAAAGTAGGAAATAGGTCAGCCCTAGGGAACATCCTATCCAAGTGCCTGGAACATATGTATGAAGGGGACTGAAACAGCAGACTATGTTTCAGTGGCTCAGAATATTGTCAGGGAAAGACTTAAGAGCAGACCAAGACCAACAGTCACCAGGAAAGAGAGCTTTGGGGAGACAGAATGAGTCCAACAGGAAGCTTCTCATCACTCAGAATTTCAACCTTGATCCCTCTGAAAGTCAGTTGGTACCAACACAGCATACTTTGTGATTCATATGTCCTCTTCCTGCAAATTGGACACCCACCACCACCATCATCAGAAAGGGATTTCATGTCACCCATTTGGGTATTCACTGACTCATCACCCCAGGCAGGCTGTGACTCTTGGCTTTTCCTCTCTATATTCTGATGCCTACCCATGGAGGGTTGTGGGGGTGGCTCTGACTCATTTGTTGAGTTTGATTTTCCTAATCTCTTCCCCTTATACTGAATCTTTTATGACCTGAAGATCCAGGTTACTTCAGTCTCCTGTTCCAATATGCCCATTGTGTCTTACCATTATCCCATGAAATTCTCATAGCCATGATTACAAATACATTATGTTCTATATAACGCTCTATATAATGAACTAGAATACATACATGATATCGTCTAATCCTCACAGAGATCCATAGGGCAGGCACAACAATTATAGTTAACTCTATTTTACACTTGAGGAATACAGATGCTCAGAGGAGTCAAGTGATTTGTCCAGGACACCCACTCATTGTCTGAGGTGGGATTTAAATCTCACTGTCTGTGTTTCTCCCTGTCTCTCTGTTCCTACCTTTTCCTGTCTCAGTCTCTCCCTCCTTCCTTCCTTCTCCCTTTCTCTCTCTCTGTCTCTGCCTCTCTGTCTCTGTCTCTCATTCTCTATCTCTCTGTCTCTGTCTGTCTGTCTGTCTCTCCCTTCCCAGACCAATGTTCTATCTACTACATTACACTGTCTCTCAAAAAAAAAACCTTGTCCTCAATTCCATCCCACTCCTTGTCTTTGGATGGGAGTTTGGCTTCATCCCATGGTTCTGGCAGAGGCAGGGCTTTGTACAGACTCTGGGCCATCTGGAGGGAACAGGAAAAACCTAAAGTGATGAATGCTCAGAAAAGGTAAATTTATTAACTGAGAAAATTAGATTTGAACTTATCAAGTGCTTATTTCCAACACAGACTGTTTTCATTCAAAATGGTTCATTCATTTTTTGAGGCCAATTCAGTAGGGGAGGTATGGATTTAGACTTAATATTTAATATTTCCAATCAGAGTTCAGTTCTGTAGCAACCAGGCTTATTTATAAATAAGGACTCAACCTCTTTACCCCTGTGATAGATTCTCAGGTTCCTTTCCAAAACACTCAGGATGCCCTTCACCTCCAGGTCCCCATGCTCTACTTCTTCCCTCAAAACAGCTGTAGGAGGCAGCTAGAAGCTCCCCAACTTCTATTTAACTAGAAACTTCCTTTCCAAAATCAATATTTAGGACATCTATGTGGCAAAGTGGATAGAACATTGGCTCTCAAGTCCAGAAAACCTGAATTCAAGTCAAGTCTCAGATATTGCGTAACTGTGTGACTGTGGGTAAATCCCTTAACTTCCTTTTGTCTCATTTTTTTTCAATTGTAAAAAGGAGATAATAATAACATCAATTTCGCAGATTTGTTGTGAAGATCAAGTAAGATATTTGTAAAATGCTTACCACAGTGCCTGACGCTTAGTAGGCACTTAATAAACATTCATTTCTTTCCTTTGGCCCTTTTCTTTCTCTCAGTCAAGTGGTCATTTACGTTCTGTTAGAAGCCTTCAAGAGAAGGAGAAAGCTCTCTCTTTTCATATGCATAAAATGAAATACCCAGGATTAAAAAGGAAACTATTGTATTGAAATACAATTATCAAGAATATTTTTCAAAAGAAAAAGAAAAAGTAAATTAATACACCTAAGAATTCTTGCCTTAAAATAATGACCGTGTTGCCTAGGTCATCCCTTCTGTGCCTTAAACATTGTCATTTTCTTTTGTTACCCTCACATGAATAGTCTCAGCTCTCCTGACTGCCCTAATTTGGACCTGGTCTAGCATTTGTCCTTTCCTAAAACTTGTCATCTACAGTGGAATACCATTGGTTCCCTAGGTGGTTTTCCTTCCTTTCCTTCCCATTTCTGCTCTGGAGGCCACAGTCCCACGTGTGAGTATTACAAAACCACCCTGGGCTGCCCCAAGTTAAGTCTCATGGCCTTCCCTTAAACAAGACAAATACAGAGATTATTCTGTTTTGTATTGGCTGGCAGATCTAATCTTTCTGGAAAGTCCATTTTTTCCCATCATTGGACACCAACAAGGGGCCTCTCTTCTGATTTGCTCTATCTTTTAATAAAACTCATTTGTGGAATGCAGTGAATTTCATGTTCACAGTGGGGAATTGCTTTAGGCACACCATGCAGTCTTCTAGGTTCCAGAGAATGAGAACATCCCCCAAAGCCCAGCTGGGCCCTTTGAGAGCTTTGGACACAATGGTTACCTGAGCACAGTCAAAGACTGGAGAGTAGGGAGAGATGCCAACGATGGAAGAAGCATGGTCTGCTGTTGCAATAGCCTAATATTGATGACTGCATTCATGAAAGTGCTGGTCCGTATTCTTCAACTGTTCAGTAAATTAATAAAAAATCAGCCTTCCACTTCCAAAGTGATCTAAAGTGATAAACTCAGTGGGGGAACGTTGTGCCAAAGTATTTTCTTATTAAAAATCATGATGTTAAAAAAAGTCCTAATA
This sequence comes from Bettongia penicillata ogilbyi, assembly GCA_023548195.1. Lineage (NCBI taxonomy): Eukaryota > Metazoa > Chordata > Mammalia > Diprotodontia > Potoroidae > Bettongia > Bettongia penicillata. The sequence goes on along the minus strand of JAJHZJ010000150.1, from coordinate 13,101,681 downwards.
TCTTTTGAGAGAACTCAAGCAGTCCAACTGGGTCTCCAGAGTAATCTCCATAAAAAGGTTTTCAATATTTTTAGATTTTTATTTGCTATTTATTTGAATCACTCTGAAAGCTCAGTATGATTTGGAGTGAGGGGGTTTGATGAGTTTGTTTAATGCCCACTGTCTGAGTGTTTCAGTCCATTAATTTTCCCGAATCAGAAGGCCGCTATGGCCTATTAATTATTTCCTTCAGTCTCTCTCTGGCTCCAGGCCCACTCTCAGTGCCGCCTCTCCTTGACTCATCACCGGCAGCTTTGTAGTTTATGTTGCTGACTCCTTAGATGACCCTGCCTCAAATCTGGTTTCCCTCTGGACAGTGAGAGTGCTGCCTAGTATATCAACTCATGCACCATCTCCAAAGGTCATGCTCTCATCACCAACGCGGCTCTTCCCCTTTGGGTTCTATCTTTGACCCTACTTTGATGACCACAGCAGCATCCTTTTTTTTTTTTCCAAGTTTGATTTCATTCTTTATTCTTTAAGTGTCCAGTGCTCAGTGGCACTTAAGTAATCACATGTTCACTTCTTAGAGTTCTGGGGTCATAAGGAGCAGTATACTGGAATCCTTCAGAGGGCTGCTGACCCCTACTGGGTTAACTTTCAATAGTACCAGTTATCTTCATGACACCTCAAAAGGATTAGACTCTGGGGTCTTGTATCTTTATAGAAGCACCACAGTGTTATGGACTTAGAGTCACAAAGCCCAGGACTGAATCTTGACTGGAATCCTTACTAGCTGAGCCATCTCAGTCAAGTCAAGTCTCCTCTACGAACCTCAGTTTCCTCATCCATAAAATGAGATTAAGTAATCCTTGTACTCACTACTTCCCATAGTGTTGTTCAGAAAGAATTTAATAAATCATAAAGTACATAGAAGTATAGATTATGAAGACCATTATTAAGATAATAAAGAAGATGATGATGATAATGAGGACAAAGGCAAATATGACGATGATGTTGAAAGTGAAGGTCATTCTGATGGCGGTGGTTATGGTATGAATAAGGAAGGGAAGTTGAACAAGAATATGAAGGTGAAGATGATGCATAAAATGAAGATAGGGTGAAGATGGTGATGAGATGACAGACACAGACATATAGGTGGAGGTAATGGTGAAGATGCAAATGATGAAGAAATTGAGGTGGAGATGAAAATGTTGTTGATGATCAGAGGACTGTAAAATAGGGTTCATTCATGAGATATTTTTTCTCCATGCAAATTAAATCATCTCACATTCATACAGAATTTGCTGCTTCCATCACATGCCCTGGTGGGCAGAACCTCTTGGGTACCCTTCTATGGGCTACTAGGAAGGGGATTTGAAAACACTAAAGTCCAAAGAAGAGAGCCTCATGTATGAGACAATCAATCTTGCCTGGGGCTAGTAGCTGTGGTGGCAGAGCTTATCTGTTTTCTGTCTCCCCTCTGAGACTCATGAACAGCCTGAAGCCTTATATTGGAGAGTTTCCCACTCCCACCCCCTAGTCTCCTCTCAGTGGGTTTATTGGATGCTCTTATTGTGCAGTTTTCCACAAAGACAAAAATGGGAGCCAGTGTGTTACAATAGAAAGAGCTTTAGATCCACATTCAGAATCTGGCTTCTCGTTCTTCCTCCATAGCTACTATCTGGGCATTCAGAGACAAATCAGTGAACCTCTCTGTGCTGCACTTTCCACTCCTGCAGGTTAATATCAGGAATGACAATGCTCATCTAATGACTTTCATAGAGAGAGTATGAGGATGACTTTTGATCCTGAAGGTGAAAGGTCTTGGAAAATAGCCTATAATGAAGGAGTGAAGGCTGTTTGCAATGTTCCTAGAACTGACCTGGCTATTCAATCCAACTTGGCTTCATGGAGGAGGTGAGGGTTGCTTCTTGGAGCTGAAGAGGAATTGAAGGTGGATTACTACTAGCTTGAAATAGGAGTGAGGGTAGGGAATGAATGGCAGTGCTTAAGACTGTAGCCTTCTGGGTCACAACTTAGACTCCATTCAAATGTTCCTTGAATCATGTATTTAAAACTTTCACTGAGCTCTTCTGGTGTGTGGAGATATGTGACGGGCACTGGGAAAAATTATTCAACATGCTTTTATTAAGTTCCTACTATTGGCAGGCACTGTACTCAGCACCTGCAATACAAAGACAAAAGTGAAATGGTCCCTGACCTCAAAGAATTTATAATTTATTAACGGTCAGAAAATATGATCTCACAGTCCATCTGGAGAGAATATATGTATGTGTTTACATGTATGTGTGTATATTCATAAATACAAATATACACACCCATATATACAAACACACAGACATGTATACACATACATACATGCATGCATACCTACAATGTATGTACTTATTTATTCTATGGGAGGTAGGTGGTGCAGTGGATAGAACAACACATCTGGAAGTTAGGAAGACCTGAAGTCAAATCTGGCCTCAGATACTTAGTAGCTGTGTGACTCTGGGCAAGTCATTTCCTCCTGTTTGCCTCAGTTTCTTCATCTGAAAAATTATCAGAAAAAGGCAAACCACTCCAGTATCTTTGCCAAGAAAACTCCAAATGGGGTCACAAAAAAGTAGAACATGACTGAAACATACACACACACACACACAACATATATATTCACACATATGCAATACTGTTATAATATGATCATGCTCAAATGGTTGACACAATTGAGAGCACCAAGAACACTTAGGACTGATTCTTGATTCTGGAAAAGTCTGGGAAAGCTTCCTGGAGGACCCAGGATTGGAGCTATTTCTTAAAGTCTGGAAATTGTTTGAGGATGCAAAAGGGAAGGGGTAGAGTCATTTCGGGTCATAGAAAGATTGTGACCAAAAGGAAAGAAAGAGCCTGGCATCTGTAAGGAACATCAAGGGATCTGGACACATGACAGTGAGTAGGTGTTCAGAGGAAGGAGAGATAAGCTGCAGCACTAATGAGGATGAGGGTGTGGATGGCCCATCTCCTTTATAGCCACCTCCTCTCCTATCCTGGAACCCCAGAATATGTGAGCTTGGCTTTCCCCAGACTGGCTCCAACCTAACTCCTTAGTCTTCCCTCCTACTCTGCATAGACTTTGTCTCAGTTGAATGAAATGACCCCCCCCCCCCCGCCCCATGCCAAGACCTCTCTCCCCACTTAAGCTTACCTGCCTTCATAATGTGGACAGGAGACTTTTTCTGACTTGGGTTGAATTGAATGTCCTTTGAGGTTCCTTCTATCTTGGAAAACCACTGAAGAATTATTACCCTCTTGCCCTGTATTAACAATCTATTGCTCAATCAACAAAGATAATTTAGGTGTCTATTAGGTACCAAACACAGTGACAGGCAACAGTTATAGATAAACAAAAGAGATAGATTCTGTACTCAAGGAGTTCCCATTGTCCTAGAGTTCAGTATTTCCTGAATAAGAAAGGCCACAGAAATACTAGATTAATATAGTAGAAATGATCATTATTTATGTACTTGCCCTATCCCTCTAATAGATGGAATTGTTAAGGTCAGAGGTCAGGTCTCACTCAGTCTTTTTTGGGCCCTTCTCAGGGTCTACTCCAAGGCCTAAAATGTACAATGTAGTGGCCCTCAGAGGGGTCAAATCCTCCCAAGAGGCATGCACTTGTGGTAACTCTCATGTTCCTTTATTTCTGTTCAGTTGAAACATTGATCGTTTTTTCTAGGCTATGACAGTGGTCACTCGGATGGCCGGTGGGGAACACCACCATTTCTGCACTCTCCACACCACCCCTTCTTGACTGAACTGTTCTGGTTAATAAGTCCACTGGTTTACTCATCTATAGAGAAGGGCCATGTGCCTGTCAGATAGATGACGCAGACAGACTTTAATCAGGGTTAGCGCTGCACAAGGAAGGCTAATCGTATTTGTACACCGAAATCAATCTTTAAACAACTCATCAATACCACAAATGGATCCAACAGGAAGCTTTTCCTTTGAGTCAGAGAGCCAGGTGATGTCTGGGACCCCAACCAATGGCCCCAGTGCTGTCCCTCACCAACCTTGCTCCATAATTCAAGTTGAGGATCAGATTAGATGCTTTTGGACTCCTCAGAGTTGTCAAAGGGCCCAGGGGGCCAGTCATGGCTGGCTGAGATTGTTTTATGTTCACCCGAAGCACTGTACAAGGGTAGGCATCTGACACTTGGTGTGTGTGTGTGTGTGTGTGTGTGTGTGTCCTGTGGATTTGCAGCCTGACATATGGTGTGGTTCAGTCAATGGAGAGGAGGAGGGGAGGATACATTTATCCCAAAGTTTAGGAGGTCACCTTGAATGCATCTTTCGCCATTTCTGCCATTTCTATTTCTGATTTCTATACTCCAAGCCACCCTGCTGCATCAAGTCTAATGCTGCCTGGCAGGCAGTGTGATCACTCAGACAAGAAGGATTTATCAAATGTTTGCAATATTCCAGGGGCCATGCTAACACTGAGGATGTAATAACAAGTGAAGATGAAGCCAGCCCATGCCCACAAGCAGCTTCCATTTAAATGGTGGAGAATACATAACAGAGATCCGAGGGGACGGTAAGGGGCGTATTCACACTTGGCATGGTTGGAATACCTAGACTGTCCAGGACAGTGCTTTGGCCTGGCTGGTCTTGGGGAACTTCCTCAAAATGAAGGTTTGAGTCAGAACTGCCCAATGGAAGAAGGAGTCCTAAGGGCAGCAGCCCATTCCAGACCACAAAAGCCTTAGGACCTGAGGCAATTTCCTCCAGATGAAGGCAGCAAACGCCTAGTCCAGAAAATCTGAAGCTGAGTCAGGAGATAAAGCAAACATGCTGGGCCTGGGGCATCTCCTCAAAATGGATATTCCAGGAGGAGTTCACTAATGAGGCAAAGGATGGGGCCGTATTGTGGGAGGAGGCAGTGTAGTGAGCAGTAACAGGTGTGGGGTTTGGTTCTGGACTTAGGGGACCCAGGTTTGAAACCTGTCTCTAATGCTCCCTGATCTGTGTAATTGTGCAAAGTCATCCAACCTATATAGGCCTCAGTTCCTTCCTTTGTAAAATGATAGGCAGGGACCAGTGGACTCAAGGATCCCTACTACCTTAAGAGCTCAAATCCAAGGGTCACTCAAGAAGAACAAACATTTATTAGGTTTCAACCATATCCAGTGTCAATTGTATGTGGGACCTGTGGAGGCAAGGCATAGGCAACGGAGGGGACAAAGGTAAGAGCTTCTGTTCAGGTTGCACGTTAATGAGAAGCCTTCCCTTTGTCCATGTCCCTGAAAGGTTGTCACTGATAATCTGCAATGGGGATCATGGGAGCAGGGGATGTTCCGGAGCAGCCTGCTCCCCTTCTAGACAGTACAAATTCTGGTTTTTCCTAGCACAAAGCTGAGTCACCCCCACTCAGTGCTCAGAAGTTCTGGAATCATGAGTCTAGCAGAGGATGTTTTCCACGTCCATGAAATTGTTCTGGAGGACCTGGGGTCAAATCCAAGCACTGCCGTTTTCTATGTGTGTGACCTCTGTGATCCTCAGTCTCTTCATGTGCCAAATGAGTGGGTTTGACTATCTAGGACCTCAGGTTCTATTCACTCTTACTTCTAGAACCCTTTGACCCTCAGCTTTATGCAATAACCCATGATGTTAGAGTCAGATAATCTGGGTTCAGATCCTGTTTCTGACTCTTACTCCATATATGTCCTTAGGCAAGTCTTGTCATCTCCTTGGGCCTCAATTTCCACATCTATAAAATGAGAAGATTAAATTAGAAGGCTCTTGTAGTCCCCTCCAGTTTTAGATCCAGGTTTCTATGATCAGATCATGGAAAATGGCTGCCGTGTTACCATCAGGATCCTCACTGACCCCCACCAATTCTGTAGGTCAAACACCTCCATATGCCCATCAAAAGCCCTGGTTTCCAATCCTCTCTCTGTGTACTTCTCCCATTGCTTTACACAGTGTAGATGACCATGCCTTGCTAAAATGGGGTGTCTAAAACACAATGCAGTTCTCTATATCTTGTAGGACTCCCAGGCTCCCATCTCCCCAAACCCTGACTTGTCTTAATACAGATTGAAATCCCAGTGCATGTCAGTTATTCAGGCAATAAGCATTTATTATGTGCTTATTATATCCCAGACAATGTGCTCAGTGCTGGGGAGAGAAAGGAAGACATCCTTTCTCTCTGTCTGTCTCTGTCTCTGTCTCTCTGTATCTGTCTGTCTCTCTCTCTCTCTCTCTCTCTCTCTCTCTCTCTAGCATGTAAAGGTTTTCTTGCATTCTATCCTCTCACTAACCTTCAGTATATGGGAAGCATAGCATAAGGGGGTGGGAAAGTGCATCCCCTGCATTTGGAGCCCCTTGCAGGCATATGTGCAGGGGAGGGCTTGGGACCCACTACTTGCTCAGAAGCAGATGGCCCCCAGAATACCTCCTCAGCCATTGCTTATTAAAGAGCCTTATTAGTGATGCTTCCACACTCGCTTCAGCCCTGAGCAGGTCCCGAGCACACATCTTCCTGCCTTGTTGATTACAGAAGCGATGAGCTAAAACCCTCCCTCTGAGGCTCCTCAGAAGCCATTCCAAGCTCTTTTAACCCACAAAGATGCTACAGGGACTATCCCTGGCCCCAGGTTGGTTCGGTTTTTTGGTTGTTTTGGTGTTATTGGGTTTTTTTTCCAGAAAATCTCAAACATTTTAAGGGCATCTGTTCAAACCCTTCCTCTTGGAAGCCCTGGGGACTTCTTTCCCTTTAGAAAATGAGGAAGAAACTATCAGGAAGGAGGCAGGACTATATACTAGAGGGAGCCCTGAGTGTGAGTGAGGGGACCATTGGACTGTGACCCAGCTCAGTGTGGCACCTGGAGAAAGTCCCTTCACCTTTCTAGGGCTCAATTTCCTTCTCTGTAAAATGTGATGTGGATTAGGTGATGCCTGAGTCCTTTCAAACCCAAGGAATGGAGTCCACGAATGACCTGAGGGGGTCACTGAGGCAGAAACACTGACATGAAGGTGGACCTTAAGATGGAAGTGATCCTTCTTGAATATCTCTTTATATTTATAAAGTCAATAAAGGTCCTCATATGAGAGAAGCCTATAGAACATGACAAGGAAAAAGACATGGATATGCTGTGCAGTGAATTTTGACTTCGAGGCTCATGGCTGGAGTTCAAGTCCTGACTTCACTACATTGGTATGGTGGAGAAAATGCTGGATTTGGAGACCAGAAGAACGAGGACTAAAAATCCTGCTTTTAACCCTTTGGAATTGAGACTCAATTTCCTCATCTTTGAAGAGTAAAAATAACACTTGAAATACCAAACTCACAATCCTAACATCTAAAAAACTCTTGGAAATCCAAAATAAAGGACTATAAAACTTTAACTTGTTACTGAAATGTTGTATTTTTTTCTCCATGAAATGAGTAGGGGGACACTTATGATCTCCAAGCGCCCAAAAATTGAAAAGAAAGTTAGGAAGCTACGAAAACTCCCTCTTTGTAGCTTTGTATGTGAATCAAAGAGTTTTGAAATTTGTTGTTTTCTTTTTTAAGCTACTATTTTCCTTGGTTGTTGCATTTCCCAAGTCCACCATGTTACCCAATCAAGAAGCCTGGGGCATTGAGCTGTGGAAGGAGGGAGGCAAAAGTTGCTGCCAATAGTTCCAGTGAGAGTGCCAATGGTGCCTCCACCGGGAAGCTATCTACAGGCAGCTGGGGAAGTCAGGGAAACACAGAACCTCTGGATGACATCCCCTAGTCCAGCTTGTAGGGTGTGATTGGGGAACTGAGTAAGTTAATAGATCAGTAAAAAGGAGAAGCATAACTTCTTGACCCTGGAGAGCTGGATTACCTGACTGCCTTACCCTGGGCTTCTGCCTTTATTTTCCTGTGTTCTCTCTGCCTCGGGATGAGTTCTGATTTGGCTGCTGATCCACAAATTGCTGAAAGACTTGTGTGTAGACAGCACTGAAAATGTCGGGGCTTACACTCTAGGTCATAACATCAGATCTTTAGCAACACCTATTGGGTTTTTCCTTATTCCCTTGGGTGCCTGGATGCCAATGGATGTGGGATGTTTGTAACTAGAGAGCAAGGCACCATGACACACAGCTGGGATGCCTTGAGTAAGCCACGGCACTCTGTGGCTCTGTATCATTCTGGTGGTGGTCAGTGTGGAAACTGTCCCTCCCACACCACCATCTTCCTCACACTCTGCCTCCACTGTTATTTTTTTTTAACTACTCCTGAGTTCAAATTTCATTTTCCTGCCTTTTCCCTAATATGAGAGGTGAGTTTACAATTTTGGTTCTTGGATCTGTAGCACAGTAGATTCCTGAAATCTACTGTGACCAGCCCACAAATTAGATTGAACTCTTCATCCATTTTTCACTCACTCATTTCCACAAAATTTCACCCCCTTCCCAAGATCTTGGGTTTTCCTTGGACATAACACTCAAACTTCAACATGACTTTGTGTCTTTGAGAAGCAGTTGCTAACAGTTGAAGGACTAACACCCATCTCCTCCATACAAATTACAAAGTCACTCATTTTAGGTCAAGGATTTCTCATTGTTTGCAAAATATGACATCTAGAATGATGTCCCAGCCATGACTGGGGTCTTCCTTTCCTCTTCCAGGCCAAATGGCATTCATAACCACTCCATGAAATAGCCACCCACAATGCCCCACCAATTCCCATGGGGCATTTAAAACATCAATAATTGTACACTTACTTTCCTCATTGCCAGAGTCTCAATGTAATTTATCTGTCAAAATGTCTTTGAAACCTGATATGCACTCACACCTGCAGCACAGAACAGTTGAAATGCATGACTACTGTAAAATGGCATTTTAGGCACCTAACAGGGATTCCTTGTAGCCTCTTTGACCTGCTGACTCTCTAGGGACAAAAGTCCATGTCACCCTGAGGATGGCTTTACCATGGTTAGTGAAATCATGATGCCTGAGCTGCCCACTTTGGGAAAGAATTTTGAAATGTGAAGGAATTGATGAGTCTTCCCTAGAAGTGATTAGGCATAATAGAGTAGCTCTCCCATGAGTGCAGACCTGAGCAAATTAAGCCCACAATCCCCATTAGCAATCGGGGGTGTCTGAAAGATGAACTTGCCTATTATCAGGATGGGAATTGATTGCCTTGAGCCTGATTTCCATTTTTTTTAAAGATTGGGGATGGATCAGAAGCTTGGATAAAGTTAAAATTAGGCATTCTTTCTATGTGGGAGTCACCAGAAATTAATAGAAATTTGACTTTTCATCACCCATAAGTAGTGCTTTGAACCTTCCATTTGCTCACCTTCTTTGACTCTTTTTTTTCTGTCCCCTTGCTTAGAGACTTGGAAAATTCCTGCAAAATGTTGATCCATACATTGATTCAGTAAAGAATTATTAAGATCAATATCTTACACTATTTACCAAGATAAGGTCAAATTGTATACATGACCTAGATGTAGAGGGAGATATCATAAGAAAACTAGAAGAACATGGAACACATTACCTATCAGATTTATGGATGGGAGAAGAATTTATGAATAAACAAGATGTAGAGAATATTGCAAGATGTAAAATGGACCATTTTGGCTACATTAAATTAAAAAAGGTTTGTATAAATAAAACCAATGTCACCAAGATGAGGAAGAAAGCAGAAAATCAGAGGAAAAATTAAAGAAAGCTTCTCAGATAAAAGTCTCATATCTCAATGGTCAAAGGACATGAAAAATTTTTCTAGGAAGAAATCAAAACTATTCATAGTCATTAAAAAATTCTCTCAATCAGTATTCATTAGAGAGATTCAAGTCAAAACATCTTTAAGATATCTTATCTATCAGATTAACTGAAATGATAGAGGAGGAAAATGACAAATGTTTGAGGGAATGTGGAAAAATGGGACATTAATACACTATTGGTGGAACAACCACTTTGGAGAGCAATCTGGAATTATGTTCAAAGAGTTATAAAACTGTATATGCTCTTTGACCCATCGATACTGCTATCAAGCCTGTTTCCCAAGGTGATCAGGGAAAGAGGAAAAGAACCTATATGTTCTAAAATATTTATAGCAACTCTCTTTGTGGTGGCAAAGAACTGAAAATTGCAGGGATGCTTATCAACTGGGAAATAGATAAATAGTTGTGGTATATGATTGTGATAGAATATTACTTCATTGTAAGAGATAATTAGAAGGTTGCTTTTAGAAAAAACGTGAAGACACATGAAATAATGAATAGTGAAGTGAGCAGAACAAAGAAAACATTGTATACAGTAATAACAACATTGTTTGAAGAATAATTGTGAACAATCAAATTATTCTGAGTGCTATAAATACTCAAATCAATTATAAATGAACTACTAAAGAAGATGCTATCTACCTCCAGAGAAAGAACTGATAAATAAAAGTACATGTAGTATGGTTTTATATACATTTATAAACCTGAATCAAGTGGTGGACTTCTCTAGTGAGGGGTGGGAGAGGTAGGAGACACTTTGGAACTAAAAATGTAACAAAAAATGGGGAGGGAGGGAGAGAATTTGGAATTTTAAAATGTAACAAAAGAAAATTAATTTTTAAAAGAAAGAAAAAAAGAATAATTAAGTAACTACTGCATTCAGATTCCTGTGCTGGGGACAAGAGGAGATATGAGGTTTAGGTGAGAGATAATTTCTGCCTTGGTGGATTGTAGAGTCTAGAAGAGCAGAATTACTTAACCTGGACTGAAGAAAGTTGGTTTTTTTTTAGTATTTTGAAAATTAGACTTTTCCTTTCTTCTTGTGTATATGGGATCCTAATCATTTTCTTTTATACATTTAAAAATATATGAGTTTTTGCTCTTCTTGGTGTCTTGGTCATTAGCACACTGCCTAGAAATAGAAGAAATATTTGAAATGGCCAGTTATTTGGACTGTTCTAGAAAGGAGCCATAGGCTTCACCAGACTGCTGAAAGAGGTCATCATTAAAAAAAAAAAGTTAAATATTCCTGTGGTAGAAGAAAAGAAACAAGGATTCATAAGGTCCAGCTTATGATAACTGCTTTAGACTTTTAAAGATACATTTTTCACAGTCAAGACTCAAATATTGTTAAAGGTTGTTTTTTTCAGAATTATTTCAAAGAATCTCCAGGGACAGCTAGGTGGTATAGTGCATAGAACAACAGTCCTGGCCTCAGGAGAACCTCAGTTCAAATCCAGCCTCAGACACTTACCAACTGTGTGATACAGGCCAGTCATTTAACCCCGATTGCCTCACCTCCCCCCTTAAAGAACAGAATCTCCCTGATTTCTTTATGATCCTGGCCAAAATATTGGGGGCATTGACTGAGAAGATGATTCAAACTCATGAAGATTCAGATTCAGATGTCTAATGGTGTTTTGGAAGGATCCATACTAGATGCCTGTAAAGAAGTTCACTGCTTCAAGAGATGAGTTGGCTGCAGGAAAGGGGAGGCAGGAAGATGTACAGCCCTTTTATTGTATGGTGAAATTCTAGTGCCTTGCACAAAGTAGGCATTCAATGAATGTTTATTGACTAACAATTGAAGAGGCTTCAGTGTTCTTGAGGTTAGTCCCATGTATTCTTTTTCTTTTCTTTTTTTAATTTAATATTTTATTTTCCCCAATTGCACATAAAAACTTTCAATATTCTTTTTTAAGACTGAGTTCCAAATTCTCTCCCTCCTTCTCATTGAGAAAGCAAGCAATTTGTCATAGGTTATACATGTGCAACTATGCAAAACATATTTCTGTGTTAGTCATGTTGTAAAAGAAAACATAGACCAAAATAAAACCCAAGAAAAATAAAGTTTTAAAAAAGTCTGCTTCTATCTGCATTCAAATTCTAGTTATTTCTGTGGGTTAGCTTTTTTCATAAGTCCTTCAGACTTGTCTTGGTTCATTGTATTGCTTAGAATAGCTAAGTCATTCACAGTTGATCATCTAATAATATTGCTCTTACTGTGGACAATGTCCTCCTGATTCTACTCATTTCACTTTCCATCAGTTCATATAAGTTTCTCCAGGGCTTTCTGAAAGCATCTAGCTCATTATTTTTTATATCGAAATAATATTCCATCACAATCATATACCACAAATGGTTCAGTCATTTCCCAATTGATGAGGCCCATATATTCTAAGGGGAGTTGGAAAGTCCACCTTATTTTCAACAATCCCAAATTCTAGCTATCTAAATCATATTTCTCCTTCCAGATTGACATAAATTCTGAGTCACTCTACAAAAAATTTCCTAACACTCAGCTATCCAAAAGAATGAATGTAGTGGACAGATAGAAAAGGTAAGAAATTCCCTAAAATTCAACATGTTCAAGTGGAGAATAGATGAGCAAATGTATGGGGATGCCCATCTGGACTGCTTAAGTTCTTTCTCACTCAGATCCTGTGACTCTGGGATTCTGAGACTGAAGAGAGATATATTGCCCTCCATGGAAGTGTTAGAAGTGAGTTTTGAACTGAAGTTTGCCTGATGCAACATTGAACCTTGCTACCTCATCACCTCCTGTTTCTTCTCGGTTCACATTCAGTTCCATTCAACAGCCTTTTTACTATCCTTGTTGCCCTGTGCTGTGGAGAGGGCTTACAGAGATCACAAACAGTGCAGTCCTTGCCTGTGCCTTCAGCTTCAAAGATGGACTGCTTCTATCCTTCCAATTTCCCTCACTTTTCTCCTCCTCCTCTCCTTTATCCCCTCAACTCATCTTAGATTCAATTATTCCTATATCTCCAAACATCTTTATCTTGCCTTCTATGCTGACCCCAAAGGCTTTTGGGAAAATGGTGTCCTTCCACATGCTTCATCCAAGACTTCTCCCCACTTAAGGACCTAGAAATTCTTCCTTGTCCAGGATGTCTTTCTTGAACAAGGTCCAAGAGGTAACACATGTCCTGAAGTTCCTTTCCAAATGGATCTCAGGAGGCCCCTCTACTTGCTGAGTACTACAGATAGCACCCGAAGCCAAACCATCATTTTAAAGCTGAGAATTTCAAAGCAATAAATTCCATTTAAGAATATTCTCTCTCTCATCTTCTCCTTTATGGATGCACCCATCACCATACACTGAATTGTTGTCAAACCAGGACCCATGAAATATAAATTCTTGAAATGACCTCAATGTATTTTTCTCCTTTACTTTTATAGTGGAAAATGGAAAGCTAAAAGCACAGGTCACCAAGCACAGACTTCTGAGAACATTTCACACTCAGAGGAGAGAAATAAAGTGCAAAGATTAAAAATAATGTTTTGGCATCAAAGACTGAGGCCAACGAACCGACTAGCTGAGTAAAGCCTGGGTAGAGTTGATTTCAAATCAAACGAGCTAGAAGAATGCAAAATGTGAAGTAGAAAGGGAAGAATTGTCCTGGGAGTTCAAAAACGTTTTCTGTTGTTCACTGACTGTGTGACATTGGAGAATTCTCTGCCTCTCTCGGCACCTCAGTTTCCTTATCTGTAAAATGAGAAATACATAAATTGGACTAACAAATCTCTCTGACCTCTCCCATCTCTGACAGTTGATATTTAAACTCCCTCTCAGCTCTGACATGCAATGCTTGAAAACCTTTCCCCCGACATTTCCAAAGAGGCACAGAAATACTTGTAGTTTCAGAAAAATAGAGGAGATGAGATGTGTACACCCATCTTCATGCTGCTGGATGTGTGCTGTATAAGGGTTTGGAAAGTTTGGGGACATGTGTTCTCACTAGGTGCTCAGGGAAGTCAGAGAACTGTCTGAAAGAATCTGGGAAGGATCTTAGAGAGCATTAAGTAACAATTCACATTTCAATTGGACTTCAAGAATCTACCTCATGACCTCCCAGTGAGGTAGGAAGCCCACATATTCTTATCTCCATTTTACAGGGGTTCAGATTGTAAATGGACTCTCTGTCTCTCTCTCTCTCTCTCTCTCTCTCTCTCTCTCTCTCTCTCTCTCTCTCTCTCTCTCTCTCTCTCTCTCTCTCTCTCTCCAGGTCCAGTTGGTCTGTGTTTTTGACACAGAGTGATGGAATCAGAGATCCTAACCAGACTCACAACTATTGCAAAGAAACAAGTTAATTTATAAACCACTGGACTCCAGAGCAGAAAGAGTGGGCTGGTTTCAGCAGGGAAAACAACTTAAGGAAGTCCAGCACTAATGCAGCATGTGCCAAGAAAAATGGGCTTTCTGTCTTCTATGACTCCCACTAATAATCAGAAATTCTGCAAATTGGAAGGTGCCTGAGAGTTCAGAGTCTTTGAACCTACACCATGCAGGAATAAAGTCATCCAAGCTGTTTGAACACTTCCGGTGACTTGGATCTCACTCCTTTGTCATCCCATGTGTGGACTGAACTGATTGTGGAAGAAGTCTTTCTTCAGTCTCATATGACCTAATCCACTATAAAGTAAGTGAAACCTAGCAAACAGCCTGCATTGGCCACAATAATGGAAATGGAAAGCTCAATCAACGGCAACAAAAAAGAGAGTCACCTTTGAAGGTTGTGGGAGTATAATGGCCAAAGTTGGAGAGGCATAAATGGAATTTCCCCCTCCTTTATTTGCAGAAGTGAGAGCATAAGGATGTCACACATTGCTTATGCAAGACATTGTAAACTCTTGATATGTTTGGGTAATTCTGTTGAACTACATTTTACTTCTTGTTTATGTTCGTAGTTTAGGTTACATTTTTCTTTTTGATTTTTATTATTTTGATTATAAGGGATGGCTTGCTGGGGAGGGTATATGTATGTATGTATATAGATGAACATATAGCATATATGTGGCATATAGAGGATATATGGTATATATGTATCTATACACATATACATATGCATACACACAAATATGCATATATGTACATGTGTGTATATGTGTGTATGTGTGTATGAAAGGGTATTCTCCCCAGCAACATACTTGACATATACCCTCCTTTCTAACCATCCTTTTTAACACACACACATACATATATTCCATTTACATACATATTCCATAATACTTACATACATACATACATGAAACTATGTAAAAACACAAGATTGAACTATTTCTCTATCCTTCCTGCTGTTGATCAGGAATTATTTTCCCAACCACTTCTTCAGTGGTCCTAGTTCTTCTCTCTGGACACAACAGTGTTAGTTGGACGACTCTTCCCTAGGAAAAATATTTGAAGATTTTGACAGTGATTCTCCTCTTGTCCAAGTTTTCCCTTCTCCCCACTAACACTTAGAATTGCCAAATAATGAAACAAATTTTCTCTTGAGGTAGTGATCTTCTTGTCACTGGATGGAAACAACACAGTTTACTGGAAAATGCTGTAAATCTTAATACAGAAAGCACAAATTGAAATCTTATCTCTGTCACTCATCACATTCGTAACATTTGGACAAATCATCACTACCCCCCAAGACCTTAGTATGTTCCTCTTCATAATGAGGAGATTGAACCAAATGGTCTCTAATGCCCCTAGCCCAGGAAGCCTGCCCTACCATAACCCCTTGGCATCACAGACTCTGATGTTTGAACTTTTTCAATGCATCTATCTATCACAGAATATGATATATTTCATTAATTTATCTTGTTTCTTAGACTGTATTCTCCATTTCCTCCTGTGTTTTGTAATGAAACAGAAAAATCTTATAGAATTTCCCTATTTGTTGTTTCGTTATTTGTCAGCAAAATTAGGAAAACTTTTGTTCAGGGTTTGTTTGGGGTTTTTTTGAGGCAGTTTATGCATTTTTCAATTGATGTTTCCTTTTCTATGTGCATAACTTCTGGGCAATTTTTTGCATTATTTCTTGAATCATGGTATTCATGTTTTTTGACTTATCATATTCTTCTGAGAGACCTCATAATAAGTTGTCACTACACAACCTGCATGGAGAGTGTGTTTTCTTTTATGTTATTGCTTTTTGCTTTTTTTCTTCTAAATTGTCCTTCATTTCTGTGTCTTTCCATTCCCAAGTAGGTATTTATTTTTGTTTATGAGACTTGCCATCGTAGATTCGAGTTTTATTTTTTTGTCTATTCTACTGATTATTTCTGCCATGAAAGCCACAAATTTTGCTTCAGTAATTCTCATTTTTCAATCTATACAGGAACAGCATGTTGTGGCTCCATATTCTCCTCAAATTCCACAGGATCTTCTATCTCATCAAGTATTGAGTCATTTTCCCTTGTTTTGAAGTATTTATTCATAGAGGCCTGAATGTGTTTGCTCAATCTGGAGGTCATTTCTTTCCACTGTTAATATTGTCCCTCATAGCTTATTTGCTTATACTTGAGTTTTCATCATTCAGAGATGTTTGATAATTTCAGTCTTTTTTCCCCATTAGTTCCTATTATTTTTCATATTTGAACTTCCTCCCCTCTGGTGTTTCCCTGGGGACTACAGCTCAAAAGTTTCCCAGTGTCTTTTCACACTGGGGAAGGGAAGAAGAATGGAATAGCCATTTACATGGTGCCTACTGTACTCCAGGCATCGTGGGACCATTCACTGTCTATCAGCCTATGTCTATGCCCCAAGTGACCTTCAGGTGACAGAATTGGGGCCAGCTAGATGCTGGGCACTTTCCTTCAAGCTTACTGGAGTGTCACACAGCTTCTCTCCCCCTGTCTTGTTCTGCTCCATCATTTCTTCTGTTCTCTGGCCAAGAGCACTGTCAGGCTGGTGACATGGTTGGACTGCATTTAGAGTTTGGATTTTTGAGACTGAGGCTGGGGTGTAAGGGTAAGTTCTATTTCAAGACCATGTGTACGTCCTACCCTGATTCCTCTGTTTCTCCACTCTGTTGCAGAGATGTTTGGCAGCCCAGAATGCTGGCACAGAATGGGTCATTGAGGCTCCGACAAAATTCCATAGCCTGCAGCTTGTATCATCAATGCCCAGGAAAAGGGAAGGGGGATCAGGGTGTGGGGTTGGGTTTTCTTATAGTTCTTAGCCTCAACTCTAAAGCAAAGGACATAAAATATCCTATTCTTCCCTTAGAACATAAATGAGACCAAAGCCACCAAGGAAGTTAAAACAAGGACTCAGCTGTCTGAGGGCTCTTAGAATGTAGAATGAAGAATGAATGAGCTCCCAAGGATCTTAGAATATGGAGGTCAGAGACATGAGGAGAAAAAGTCAGAGGTGGGAGGGTCCTTAGAACATCAATGGCAGAGACGGAAAGGATATTCAAACTCCTAGGTGGCACAGAGGATAGGTTGTTGAACTTGGAGTCAGGAAGATCTGAATTCAAATCATGACACAGACAGACTGACTGTGATCCTGGGCAAGGAACTTGACCTCACCCAAAATCAATTTCTTCCTGCGTAAAATGGATAGTTTCTGTCATTTACCTCACAGGGTTATTGTGAGGATCAACTAAGTTGTATAAAATGTTTTGGAAACCATAAAACACTCTAGAAATGCTAGTTATTTTTGTTAGTATTATTATCATCATAGAACAAAGAACGGCGGTGTTTGGAGGAACCTTCAAAATATTTCAGCTCAACCCCCTCATTATGTAGAAGAGAAAAATTATTCCTGGAGAGGATTTGATTTGTACAAGGCTCCCAGTTAGTCAATGGCAAACTCAGGGATAGAATTCTCTTCAATTTTCTAAGGGTAATTTGTCCAGGCCTCCCTTTTGCCTTTCTATTTATGTTTCCTCCCCTGTCCCTGGCTCGCATATTTTAAGTGTCTTCAGCAAGAACTGTGTCATAAAAATAAACAAAAAATGAAACCTTTGCGTCTTCTGTACAGGGCACAGGGATCTTCAGGTAGAGATTTAGAAATGTTTGTTAAATGAACTTGTACCCATATCTCAAGGTCAAATGTCCTTTCTCCTATGACTCCTAGATGTCAAAATCATACTACTAACTGGCTGGTTACATCTGCAAAGTTAAAGTGCTTCATCCATTAGGAATACAATGGCCAAGTTTGATAAGAATAAATATCAGATATAAGACAAGGATGAGTTTCCTTGAGTTTTCTGCAAGATGAACATCATTCAAAACTTTAAAGCAGTTCAGTATCATTCAAAGATAGAAATGCTGGAGAATTCATTATAAAAACGAGTTTCTAATGGGTCCAAAGGTGAATGGTCATTGCTTTTGGAAATGATTTTTTCCTCTGAACTGATGTGAGGAATGGAATGATAATTAGCCACCCTTTAATGGAAATCTGAATTTCCATGGGATGGCATTTATCAGAAATCAAAGGCAGATTGATTTGGCCAGTTGGAAAAGGGTTGCAGAGGGAAGGAATAAAGTCAAGTCTTATCTCTCTGCTGTTGCAAGGCTTGGGATGATTTCAACTAAGCCTCTTCAAAAGCAGGAGATGGAACAGAGGAGTCTCAGAGCCACCGTCTTGAAGAGCTAGCACAATGGCTGACCTCTAAAGATTAGAGGTGACCTCTGTAAGGAATCTTGAATGGAGAGTGGAATACGGGGAATGCTGGGGACTGCACTGGAGGATAAGGACAAGGAAGTTCATGGGATTAGTCTTAAGTCCCACATCCCTGTGTTTTCTGTGTGAAGACTTTTTTTTTTAAACAGAAGAACTTGACTAGGGCCTTTGTGATTCCTTTTTTAGGCTAGACAATACTCTATGTGTGTGAGTATAAGTGTGAGTATGTGTGTGTGTATTTGTATGTGTGTGAGAGAGAGAGACAGAGACAGAGAGAAAGAAAGAGAGAGAGATGGAGAGAGAAAGAGAGAGGGAGAGAGAGAGATAGAGAGAGAGAGAGGGAGAGAGGGAGAGAGGGAGGGAGGGAGGGAGGGAGGGAGGAAGAGGGATATCAGAACGTGGTTTTACTCTCTAGCTAAATGGATCGGTAGATGGTGGCTGAGTATTGGAAGTAGAAGAGACCTTGAAAGGGATCATCTGATCCAATCTCTCTCATTTCAGAGATGAATAAACTGAGTTTGAGAAAAGGGCAAGGACCTGCACTGGGTGAAAAGACCATTTGCCCCCCAACTCCAGAGTCTCTTCCAAGACTGCCAATTACTCTTTCCTTATCCATGAAGAGGGAATCATGATTCTTGTACTACATGTCTCCCTGGGTGTGTGTAGGGGGAATAAACAACTTTTGTAAACCTTAAAATCTGCTAGAAATAGGAGTTACTATTATCTACTATATCTTCTCCTCTAACTGCTTGTTTGTGAGAAAAGGGCTGTGTGAGTCTTAAAATGATACATAAAGAAAAGCTCCACAATATAAAACTCTATTGCCATAATGTCAGCTTCATAGGATGCCAGCCAATATGGATGGAATGGCCAGATTACGACACTGGAAGGCTGAGGGACCTGGGTTCAAATCTCTCCTCAGATGCTATGGCCAGGGGAAGACTATTTCAATTCCCTGAGGCTCAGGCAACTCTAAAGACCCATAAGTTAGGAGTCAGTGGTGATATGCACTGGGAAAGGGACTTTCCCACATGGGGAACCCACTCCTTTGGTCCATTCCCAAATGTTACAGTTTATAAAGTACTAGAAAAGAGTCCAAGATCTACTATCTCTGGGTGGTGATACAGTTACTTAAGTGTATAGCGTAACAAAGACTCTGGGGTGTTCACAAGTTCGTCCTGTTTTTTCATGATGTGAATTCCTTTCCACCTGGTCCCATAAAGTCCTACATAAAAGAACACCCACCATAAACTTTCCTTCCTTTGTGTCCGTTTAAGACAATAAATATTATCAATAAATTTATTTATAATAATTATTTTGCTGTTCAGTTATTTTCAATCATGTCAGACTCTACATGAAACCATTTGGGATTTTCTTGGCAAGAGTTTACCATTTCCTTCTCCAGTTCATTTCACAGATGAGGAAAGTGAGGCAAACAGGGTTAATTGACTTGCTCAGGGTCACACATCCAGTAAATGACTGAGGCCATATTTGAATTCAGGAAGATGACACTCCAGGCCTGATACTTTATCCACTGTACCATTTAACTTCTCCAGTAGTAGTAGTAGTAGTAGTAGTAGTAGTAGTAGTAGTAGTAGTAGTAGTAGTAGTAGTAATAGCTAGTCTTTATATAGCATTTTAGAGTTTGCAAAAAAAATTTACAATTTTGTTTCATGTTATACTAACAAGAACCCTATATGGCAGATGCTGTTATTACTGCCATTTTACAGTTGAGAAAATGAAGGCAGAGAGAGGTGAAGTCACAGAGCTGGTGAGTTTCTGAGGTTGGATATGGACTCAGATCTTCTTGTCTCCCTGTCCAGCAATCTAATCACTGTGCTAGCCAGCTTCCTCATCAAGAAGCAGGCTTTATTAACCATTGGTATCCACAGGTATATCCATATATATGCAATACATATATCATGTGGACATATATACACGTAAGTATATGCCATATGCATGTATGTGTGTATACATACATACATACACAGAAAATCTACATAGACAGATCCCCTCATCTGCCACTGCCCTCCATCCCCAAACTAGCTCAAATTCATTTTATGTTCTGTGCAAACTAATTTGGGGATAGAAGACAGTAGCAGATGAGGGGATTTGGAAATCAGTTGACATGTATTGATTAGGCATTAGCTATGGCTGTGTGCTGGATTAAAACTGAAGTCAAACACCCCCTGCTCTCAAGATGCTTTCTCTCTCCTGAGTTAAACCCTTCACTGCATCTAGTTGAGACTTCTGTGTAATTGACAAGGCTTTGGCTCATTTCATTTCTTGATCCTTATCAAGGAAGCCTGTGAGATTTCCACCATCCCTTCACTCCCTTTGGTTCCCTGGCCCAGGTCACCATTTACACTGAAGACACCAAGTGTCAATGAACCTGAGGATGTCTTTTGGAGGTTCATACATGGGAAAATCTGCCAAAGCATGTATATGGCTTGCAGCTGACCATAACTTCTCAGGTCTCTTCCACTCAAGAACCAAGTTCCAAGATCCTCTATTCTGTGAGGAGGCAATGACTTAGGTCTTTTGTAGAATGATACTAATAATCCCTGTCCATTTCATCTGCTTTTAGGACTACACAACACTTTCCTCACAGCAATCCCGAGCTACCAGAGTAAAATCAGAATGATTATTCTTCTTCCCTTGAGGGTGAAACTGCAATCCAGAAATATTGTCTCTTTTCAGTGTCCCCACAACTGGCAGATGGCAACAATGGGATTTAGACCCAGTTCTTCTGCCTTCCTGCCCCACATTCTTTTCTCCTTCTACTAAAATACCTCTCAAAGATCATAGCAGTATGAATTCACATTTCCTGTTGATTTCCAAGGCTATGTTCTCATCACACTCAGGAGAAGTAGGTAACACACGTATAAGCAAGATCATGTGACGTTAGCTGGTGTCAGAACTCAAACTTGGTCCCCAGTCTATCAAAGCCACAGAGATTCCAGAGAATGAAGGACAGGCATTTACACCACTGTCTTACCTGCTGGATGGCCATTGCTTACAAAATGAAACAGAATTGACCTGAGAATGTTGAAATACCTTGGCCCATGGAATCATTGCTCTAGAGCTGGGAGGGGGGAACTTCAGAGGCCAGTGAGTTAAAATTCTTCATTTGATAGCTGAGGAACCTAAGGCACAGAGAAGGTAAATGACTTGCCCAAGGTTGCACTGCAAGCAAGTAAGCTCTTGGGGCTGGATTTGCAGTCTGGCATACTTGAGTCCAAGTGATTATTACTCCTATCTACTTTTAGGAGCTAAGGAGAAGAACAATTGTTCTGTAGGCTTAGGCTATGAAGATAAATACTCAAAATCATATTTGTCCTTGCACTATGGAAATACTTCAGACCATGGAGCTGGGGTTACCTATATGGAACCAAATTGGGCATTGAGATCTCACTTGAGGTCACTCTGAGACCACCCTGGAAATATTAGTCTTCTCTCTCCAAACAAGCAGACTTTGGGAGTGAGCCAATAGCTTTCCCAGTGGCCTTGGCTTCCCTCTTGTTTTGTTTTGCTCTCTCAGTTCTGGAATGATGCAAACATTATAAATAGCTACATTAATTCATTAGTCAAAGGTCACCATATCCTGTGGCTCTGGAGACCACAAAGGTAATAGAAGAGAACCTTGTATCAGGGCCATCTGGTTCCTCTTGAGACTAGATGTTCTTTCTCTCTGAATAGTGAACACCTCCCTGTCCAGCCCCTTTGTGGGGGGAATTCTGTGCCTGCTGCCAGCTGGACTTGTTAACATCTCTATTGGGGAATTCCTTCATGCTGATGTGTTCCAACGGGCCTGGTAATTATGTCATTAAAAAGTATTAAGGCCTTCTACAACCAGTGGCTTGTATTCCTTAACTTCCTCCTGAACAAGAACTACAGTGTTGGACAACATTGACTAAGACCCCTTTCCTTTTTCTGGATAATTATCTTATTAATTATGCTAGTGAATAATTAATTAAAAGGGTCAGTGGAACTCTCAAATGCCAAAGACCCCTCAAAAACCCACTCAATGCCTTTCTATCCTTCGAAGAACAGGTGTTCGTGAGGGTAGCAATCAACTCTGACTGGTTAAAATTAATGAGAATGAATATTAGAGTAAGAATTGGACCCATTCTACTGATGGACTGGGGATATGACTTTGATCACTCTGGCTCCCAGAGCACTCCTAGTCCAATCTAGACAAAGGATCTGTCCTAACCCAAGCCTGAGTAGAACGCAATGAGGCCCCTTTCAGTTAGAGATTAAGTGATGACTTCCTCAGGTTTCGCCATCTTTCTGACAATGGAAACCATGAAAGTGAGGAGGAGGGAGATTAAGATAATGGATAATACTACCAACCATCAGGAAGTTCACATGTGTGTATCTCTTTCCTTATTTGAGTCTCACTCTATTCATAGGGGAGGGATTATCTTCATTTTACAAGTGAGGAATCTGAGACTGAGGAAAGTTAACTGCCATGTGTCAGATCTCTGGGATATGGAAGCTCTAGCTAGTAAATATCCTGAAAAGGGGACAGGCAGTCATGTTCCCGTAGCTAATCAGTGGAACATAACTAGATCAAAGTATATATAGCATTTAGTTAGCAATAATCTATAAAATAAGCTACCAGATGGTTTCTCTACTAGCCTGGGTAGCTATGCTTCAGGTAAGTTCTTCTCTGTCCCGGTCTCACACACTCACATCCAGGGGCCATATTCTCTGCAGTAACCTTGAGGTGTCCTGAGGTCTATTGGTAGAGTGTGGTATCCCTGGAACCACCTTCCTTGTCACCTTGAATTGTCTTGATTGAGTTGACTTCAAGGCCCATTTATTTCCTGAAAGTTTCCCCAGCATGGCTTTCTGAAGTTTACTTTAAAGGTCATTTGCTAATTTTGATTCTCATCATCAAAATTTATGGTCAGTAAATTATGTAGATGATGCCCAGATTTGCCTTGGAAATTTCCTTCATTTATTCTACTTTCTGTTTCCAGATGGCTTTAGTGAATTGGATCTCCACAACCTTATAGTTTTACGAATCCTGAATCTTGTTTTCTACTATCTGACCTGTACTTAAGGCTATTAGATGCAGGTACTGCCTCCTTCTTCATCCAGGCCTTGAGTATGTCTGTATCTGTGTCCATGTCTGTGTCCATGTCCATATGAGTATCTGGCTTTGTGAGTGGTGTTTATGGTTTGTAACTAGGGGGGAAGGAAAATGGCTCCATCAGAAATGCACTGGCCTGAGCTTCAGGACATTGGAGGTCAAGGGTAAGTCACTTAAAAGCATGGGAAAGTGACCTCCCCTCTCTGAGTCACAGGTTCCCTTATTCATGGATTTCATTTACTCTTGCATTTGCTTAAACACCCTGCAATATCCTCCTAATGACTTGAGAAAGAAGTTTGAACATTTTTACATGGTATTCAATGCTTATCATGATTTGGGTTTCCCTTACTTATGTAGCACCCCTCATATTTTTTTCAACATTCTCCATGTTTCAACCAAACTTGCAAACTCTCCATCCCCTGCTATATGTCCCACACTCTACTACCTCTCCCCCCCAGAGAAATAGATTTTATGGAAGGAAAAATTTCTTATTATTATCAAATGAAAACAGCTGCCTTATGAGGTTGTGAGCTTCCCTTCACTGGAGGTATTCAAGCAAAATCTGGATGACAATTAGTTGATAATGGTATAAAAGATTTTCTTATTCAGGTATATGTTAGGTTTGATGACCACCATTTTTTTTTCCTAGCTCTAGGATTCTATGTTTCTCAGGAAAGAATGGACAATCGTGGGAGCCCATGAGTTTCTCTGATAAATAATTTGGGCTAAATTTACCAAGTGAAAGCCATCTTGGCATAATGGAAAGAATTAACCTGAGTTCTAATGTAGCCATACTGATTACTATCAGTGTACCCTCAGGCAAGCCTCTGTGCCTCAGTTTCCTCATTTGTAAAATAAGTATGTTGGCCTAGAGGATCTCTAAGCTCTTTTCAAGGAATCAACCAACAAAAGTCAATTTAACACTTTCTGTTGAATGGAATCACTTTTACTTCCAGAGAGTTTGTATTCTACTGGGTGAGAAAATATGAGAACAGCAACAGAGGAAATATAAACAGAAAAAATACAAAATGAATACAACTCTACATGGAATTCTTGGTCTATGATCTCCCTTTGCCTCATTCATTCTTTTCCATCTTTTAAAACCTGCCTCCAATTTACTAGCTTCTTCCCTAGTTGTCCTTCTAAAGAGAACCTTCCAATACAGAACATAGGCGACCCTTTTACTTGTATCTCTGTCCAGCACACATCGTACATTATTTCCTAAAATATTGAGGCCTTATCCCCACGCTAGACTGAAAACACCCTAAAGGTAGCAGTGGCATCTTATTATAGTATGTAGGCATTTAATGAATAAGTATTGAGTTTATTTGACTTGATTTAAATTGACTTGGAGAATAGAAAGTCACAACAGGTTCAAAAGGGGGGAAACAAAAGCTTTCCGTCTTTCCTGTTTCTAGAGATTCCATTGGAATTCCTAGGCCAGTAACAGATATCATGATAAGCATGCCCTCAGAATGATTCCCATGCCACTGAAGGGAGATTACTTTCACCCCTTTCTTCAAAAATGTTTATAACCATTTGGAGCCAGGGACATATGACTGCATATGACGTGTCCACAAGAGATATGGCAGAGTGAAATCAATGGACTTTATTGTTTTAGCAACTTTGATGATTTAATTAAACTAGATAGATAGCAGCTCACAAAAAAGGTCATCATCCTGGGCTAGAAGTGGATCCTCCATATGGAAGCTTCTGAAAAATATGATGATTTCATGTACAACCTGGGCCATCCAGTCCTTTGTTCCATGAGTAAAGGCCTGGGAGAACTGCCAAGTCCACATGTACGAGATCCAAGTCACCAATGGGAAACATGGATATCTGGACTTGGGAAAAATTTAGAAACAGCAATAGCCACTTTTTCATAGTCTGCAAATATTATTTTGTGAAACCTATCAAGCCAGTTGGTGTACCAGCAAAGCCCGGCTCTGCTGCCCTGACTCTGGAGGGGAAGAGTCATCCAGGTTTGTCAACAAACATTTATCGTCAGTTGTGTGCTGGACACTTACTGGTCTTTGCTTCACCATGCTGCCTGCATTCCAGACATTATCCCCATCTGCTTCAGCATGGGGCAGCTAGCTGACACAGTGGACAGAGCCCTGGGTCTGGTATCCAGAAGCCTCATCTTTCTGAATTCAAATCTGATCTCAGACAATAGTGTTCTAGGCAAATCAATTAATCCTGTTTGCCTTAGTTTCTTCATCTATAAAATAAGCTAGAGAAGGAAATGGCAAAAACCTCCAGTACCTTTGCCAAGAAAACCCCAAAAGGGATCAAGAAGAGCAGGGCATGACTGAAACAACCCAACAACAACCCCGGCACTTCACTGAAGGTGACCTCCCCTACCCTGAAACAACTCTTTTACTCAGCGTCCATAGGCTTAGATAAGTGGGCTTTCACTTTTCTGGACAAACGCTGGACCTCCACACCACTTCCTGGACATATTCATACCCTGCCACCTACACTCTTAGGTGTTGCCCCCCTCTCCACATTCACACACACATAGACAAACATGAACATACACAACACACTTATATACACACATGCACACCCACAAACACATAATGAACAACACCACCAAGGCATGGTCTCTGCTCTTTGATTCCCCAGCTCTTCTGGGTAAATTTTCACTTTTTCTCATCATAAATAGAGCCTCCATGCACTTTTTCGAAGCCATGCCTCCACACGTACCCTTTCATCTCCCTTTTCTGTGTCATCTTCATTAAAATATATGTTCCTTGAGGGAAGTCTTTGCATGCAATCCATGCACTCAGATCTCAAAGGCTTAGCACCTTGCCTGACATACAGTAAGTGGTTAATAGAGGATATTCCTTTGTATTGATCATCTAAATACTGTGGATACAAAGGCACAAACACTCTTCCATAGGAATATTGAAATAGTAACAGCAGCTATCTCTCAGGGTTGTTTTGAAGATCAAATGGATAATATTTGTAAAGCACTTAGCCCCACACCTTGAATATGATAGATACTTAATAAGTGTTTATTTTAATAAAAATTAATTTATTTAACTTTTTACATTCATTTTCACAAAATTTGGGGTTCCAAATTTTCTCCCTTTTTATCCCCTCCCCCCAGCCCAATACACCAAGCAATCTAATTTTCCCTATCACTAATCTGCCCTCTCTTCTATCAGCCCTCCCTTCTCTTGTCCCCATCTTCTCTTTTGTCCTGTAGGGCCAGATGACTTTCTATTCCTCATTAACTGTATGACTTATTTCCTAGTAGCAACAACAATATTAAACAGTTGTTCCTAAAACTTTGAGTTCCAAATTCTCCCCATCCCTCCCTCCCCACCCATTCCCTTTGGGAAGGCAGGCAATTCAATATAGGCCCTATCTGTGTAGTTTTGCAAATGACTTCCATAATAGTCATGTTGTGTAAGACTAACTGAATTACCCTCTATCCTATCCTGCCCCTCATTGTTTCTATTCTGTCTTTTGATCCTGTCCCTCCCCGAGTGTCGACTTCAAATTGCTCCCTCCTCCCATTGCCCTCCCTTCCATCATCCCCCCCTTGCTTATCTCGTTCTCCCCCACTTTCCTGTACTGTAAGATAGGTTTTCATACCAAAATGAGTGTGCATTTTATTCCTTCCTTTAGTCGAATGTGATGAGGGTAAACCTCTTGTTTTTTTTTTCTCAGCTCTCCTCTTTTTCCCTCCACTAAAAAGTCTCCTACTTGCCTCTTAAATGACATATAATTTACCCCATTCCATTTGCACCCTCTTTCCTCCCCCTACCTTTCTGTCTCACCATTTACCTTAATTTCTTTTAAGCTATAGTCCCATCCTATTCAATTCACTCTGTGCTCTCTGTCTCTGTATGTGTGTGCATGTGTGTATGTGTGTGTGCATGCACGTGTGCACATGTGTGTGTGTATGTGTGTGTGTGTGTGTGATCCCTCCAACTACCCAGATACTGAAAAGTTTTAATAGTTAAAAATATTGTCTTTCCATGTAGGAATGTAAACCGTTCACCTTTGGTAAGTCCCTTATGACTTCTCTTTGCTGTTTACTTTTTCATGCTTCTTCTCATTCTTGTGTTTGAAAGTCAAATTTTCTTTTCAGCTCTGATCTTTTCATCAAGAATGCTTGAAAGTCCTCTGTTTCATTGAAAGACCATATTTTCCCCTGAAGTATTACACTCAGTTTTGCTGGGTAGGTGATTCTTGGTTTGAGTCCTAGTTCCTTTGACTTCTGGAATATCCTATTCCACACCCTTCGATCCCTTAATGTAGAAGCTGCTAGATCTTGAGTTATCCTGGTTGTATTTCCACAATACTGGAATTGTTTCCTTCTAGTTGCTTGCAAGATTTTCTCCTTGACCTGGGAGTTCTGGAATTTGGCCACAATGTTCCTAGGAGTTTCTCTTTTTGGATCTCTTTCAGGTGGTGATCGATGGATTCTTTCAATACTTATTTTGCCCTCTGGTTGTAGAATGTCAGGGCAGTTTTCCTCAATAATTTCATGGCAGATGATGTCTAGGTTCTTTTTTTGATCATGGCTTTCAGGTAGTCCCATAATTTTTAAATTGTCTCTCCTGGATCTATTTTCCAGGTCAGTTGTTTTTCCCATGAGATATTTCACATTGTCGTCCATTTTTTCATTCTTTTGGTTTTGTTTGGTGATTTCTTGGTTTCTCAGAAAGTCATTAGACTCCATCTGTTCCATTCTAATTTTGAGAGAACTATTATCTTCAGTGAGCTTTTGAACCTCTTTTTCCATTTGGCTAATTCTGCTTTTGAAAGCATTCTTCTCCTCATTGGCTTTTTGAACCTCTTTTGACAATTGAGTGAGCCTATTTTTCAAGGTGCTATTTTCTTCAGCATTTTTTTGGGTCTCCTTTACCAAGGTATTGACCCGTTTTTCATACTTTTCTTGCATCTCTGTCATTTCTCTTCCCAGTTTTTCCTCCACCTGTCTAACTTGATTTTCAAAATCCTTTTTGAGCTCTTCCAAGGCCTGAGCCCACCCGACATCCCCCTGGGATGTCTGGGATACCAAGGCCCCGCTCTCCACATATTTCCCTGATGGCAAGTATATGTCCTCATGGTCGTCAGATCCGAAAGTCGGGATCACTTGCATATGTTCAAAAAAACTCTCTATAGTCTTATTTTTCTTCCCTTTTCTAGGCATTTTCCCAGCCAGTTACTTGACTTCTGAGATTCTTGTCCACCCCCGCCTAGATCCACCCAGCTAGTGCTTGGGGTCTGAGATTCAAATGGGCTTTCCGCGGCAAGCGGCTGCTATTCAATGGGAGCTTTAGTTCTGGTGCTGGGGTGGGGGCAGGGCTGCCTCCCAGGCTCAGTTCCCTCAGGGGCTTTATGCAGAGACCTTCAGAAATGGAGCGGGTGGGGCAGGGCCGTCTCCCAGGCTCAGCTCCTTCAGGTGGTTTATGCAGAGACTTTCAGTAATGAAGATCCTGCCTGCTGCTGGGGGAGTCCCGGGCTTCTGCGACCGCGCCTCAGCCGCTACCCCCGCCTCCACCTCCACCTGTCTAACTTGCTTTTCAAAATCCTTTTTGAGCTCTTCCAAGGCCTGATCCCACCTGACATCCCCCTGGGATGTCTGGGATACAGAGGCCCCGATGTCCACGTCTCTCCCTGATGGTAAGAATAGTTCCTCATCATCAGAATTGAAAGGCAGGAACATTTGCACCTGCTCAAAGAAGCTCTCTATAGTCTTATTTTTCTTCCCTTTTCTGGGCATTTTCCCAGCCAGTTACTTGACTTCTGAGATTCCTGTCCACCCCCACCTAGATCCACCCAGCTAGTTCTTGGGGTCTGAGATTCAAATGGGCTTTCTGTGGCAGACACGGCTGCTATTCAATGTGAGCTTAAGTTCTGGTACTGGGGTGGGGGCAGGGCCGCCTCCCAGTTCCCTCAGGGGCTTTATGCAGAGATCTGAGCTTCTGCCTGCTGCTTGGGGAGTTCCGGGCCGCCGCCGCTGCCTCTGCCACTGCCCCTGCCTCTGCCTCCCCCACTTCCTGCCCCTGCCTCTGCCTCTGCCACTGCCTCCCGAGGGGGCCCGAACCACGGAGACACCCCGCTCCCCTCTCGGCCAGCCTAGACGTCTCTCTCACTGACCTGTAGCATCTGTGGGTGGAGGGACCTTCCTGGCCACCGGAGATTCCGTCCCTGAAGCCTGCTAGGATCTGCTCCTCTCGGCCGCGCGGCCAGGGCAGCGCTGGGGTGGGGTCCGCTTTCCGGAGTGCGATGGACCCTGGGGATGGCTCTCCAGGGCTCTCTGGAACAGAAATCTTCCACCATGTTTCTGCACCCCCTGCAGTGATCCATAACTTGTGGGGAGCTCTTCTTACATTAAATCCATGGGCTGTGGGTTCGGAACTAGCATTCGTGAGTCTTTCTACTCCGCCATCTTAACTGCACGCCTAAGTGTTTGTTTTTAAGACAGTGGACAGCAAAGAGAGAGTAGGGTCATAAAAACCTGGATGATCTTGGCTCCACTCCTAGCTATTCCACATGATAAATCCTCTGAGCCTCAATTTCCTTGTAGCTAAAATGAAAAATGACAACAAACATCTTGAGGATCAAATGGGAAAATGAAAACAAGGCATTGTATATGTTTTAAAGGCTTTGGAAATGTTGGCCATTCTTGGTAGCATTGATTGTAGAATACTATTGTAGGCAATTGGGAGGATATCTGCTTCTTCCTGTCCTGTGATGGCTCTTCTATTTTGAAGGAATTCCCATGATTGCCAACAGTGGCTAAAATGTTGTCTGGGTCTATAAGATAAAGGGGGATACTTACTCTTTCTGAACATTGTAGAGTGAACCACCATCCTGCCATCGAATGTTGTGACTTAAGTGTCACATTTGACTCCTCACTCACCCACACTTAATTTGGTGATGAGTCATGTCCTTTGTAATATCTCTCATATACACCCTCTTTTCTCCCCTGACACCATAACCACCTGGGTGACTCAACTGGACCATTGCTATAATTTGTTATTAGTCTCCCTGCCCCAAGTCTTTCTGTTCCAGTCTATCCTCCATTCAGGTATTAATAAGATCTTCTTAAAGACCAGGTTTGACCATATCATACCCCTCCCCCTAACTCTGACCTGAATTCAACAAGCTGCTAGGGCTCCTTATTGCCTTCAGAATCGGACCTAAAATCTCTATTTGGAATTCAGAGTCCTTCACAACCTGGACCTTTTCTACCTGACCAGTCTTCTTATGCTTTACTCCCTCCCATGTATTCTTTGATCCAGTGACACTGACCTTTCTGTTGCTCAGAGAAGATACTCTATCTCCCAGTTCTGGGCATTTTCAACAGATGTCTCTGATGCTCCGAAAACTCTCTTCATCTCTGCCTCCTGCATTTCCAGTCTTCTTCAGATCCCAGTTAAGAGTATATACTCTTCAAGAAGACTTTTCCCATTCCACTTTAATGCTGGTGTCTTCCTTCTAGTGATTAGCTCTGATTTCTCCTGCCTGTTCATGGTTTATACATTTGCTGTTTGTCTACTGTGACTTGCCCATGAGTCTGGGAGCTAACTTAAGAACAGGGATTGTCCTTTGTCTTCTTTCTTTGTATCACCAGCACTTAACATGAGGCCTGGTAATATACCAGGTGTTTAATATATGCTTGTTTCCTGATCTCACCACATCAAGATTGAGTGATGAGGTGCTTCTTGGCCTGCTAAGTTCCAACCACTGAAGGAAAACAGGATACTACTAATTTTCTATTCATTTTGTGCTCCACCTCCCTGCTCATCACTTTTTTCCCATTCATCCCATTCTGTAGAACATTCTTCTTGGTCAGGGGAAAAAATAGAAATAAGAAATAAGAAATGAAAAACAAGCAATAAGAGTTAATTTTGTACTCCTTGAGGGAAGAAATGGTGTCTTAAACTCTGTGTTTTATTTCCAACCTGCACAGTAAGGACCCAGTTGACAAGTGCCCTTAGATCTTGGCTTGTTCACTGACAATAATATGAAACTCACCGCTTCACAATGCAGTCATTGTAGGCAGCCCCAATTATGAGGAAATTCTTCTTTCTGTTTGGCTGACATCATCCTCTTTATAATTATGCCCCATGGTTCCTCATTCTACAAGCAAAGGACAAGAAATATAACTCTTGACCATCCTCAACATAATGCCCTGAAAGAATTTTTTTTTTGGTTATTGTTTTAAAATGTTTGTTCAGGAACTACAGAAATACATTTTTGTGAACATCAGTCAACACTGTGATATCGTTCTCCACATGTAAACAGACCCTTCAAAGATCTGTAGACTCAGAATAGAGTTGAGTTCCTGTTAGGGCTCCCTCAGGCAAAACTCTTTGTGAGCAAAATCCTTGAACCTCAAAATAGATATAAACATGTGAGGGCATTCAGGGTAATTCATGAAGTTTGAGAGTCCTCTGTCTCCTCCCCACCAATATCCCTAATGACTGGAGATTTGTCCCCGTGGCGCAGTTGGTGGAAATGATGTGGACTATTGTTTTACAAATGCATCTTCTAGAAGACCAAGACATTACCTCCAGGTAGTAGACTCTCTTACATCTCAGTAATCATCATATCATGGAAAGATTGCTAGATTTGAACAGGAAACCAGTATTTTCACACAGACATTGATTCCTACCATCTCCTGGACCATATGAAAATGGACATGTCATTTGAATCCGCTGAAACTCAGTTTTCTTATCCATAAATTGGGAACAAATTTACCTTTCACTAAGTATTTCATAGGGCTATTCTGGAGAAAACACTAAGTAAGTCTCAGAAACATTATAAACATGAGAGTTGAGTTCTAAATCTAGAGCATGTCCCCATCCATGCAGACTGCACTTTTAGTTCCTGAAGTCGTAAAGTACAGTGGCCTTCTGATGATGCTGCTCCCACCAAGAAATAGAATAAAGGAAATTGAATGCTTTAGTCTGGTTTTCACTTTTTCAAAACCATGTTAAACCAATTCTTTACTCATGAGAAATCAAAGCAGCAACACTTGCAAGAAGAGAGTTCATTTATCATCCAGACAAAGCCCCCATCAGTGTTCTCCCCCAGCCCAGGCCCAGCCTGAGGTACCCTTGCAGGAGTTGATATTAAGATAGAAAATTGGATGGGTGTGGGGGGACTGTGCAGGGGGAGAATGCATCTTGAGAGAAGAGAAGACAAGATGAACCATCACAAATCTAGAATATTTCATCTGAAAGTCTGGGAAGGAATTTGAATACCCCTGGGACTTAACTATTTACCCAACCAAGCCTGGCAACCAGCAATCTCTAGGTCAGTCATTGCTCCCCGGGGTATAAACAGAAAGGACCTGGAGCCCTCACACAGGCTCAATTTCATGGCTGGTTGAATTTGAGGTTGGCTTCCTTATGAACAATCACAAAGGGCACAAATGAAAAGGCACGGCCCATCCCTTTAAGTGAGGCAGACGTTGGTGAGGGGAGGCATGTGAACACAAATGATCATCACACAGATGTGCCGCTGAATCTGTCCACCAAAGCTTCTAAATATTGAAGAACAGGCTATTCTGGAATTTCAGAGGAAAATAGATTGGCCATTGTCTGCAGTGTCTATTTTGGGTGAACACAGGGCTTCTGATCATGTTTATTAAACAAATAATCAGCACTTAGGAAAATGCATCATGTAATCAATCATACAGTTTTGTACTGGGTGTGAGGGATTCATCTTTACGAGATAAAATATTATATCAGAAAGAGTGTAAGTCTAAGATGAGGAAATGGCTGTTGTTAGAGGAAATGTAATATAGTACTTGGCCACCAGGCAGTTATGATGCATTTCTTAAGCACTTACCTTAGGCCAGGCACAGGGACAAAGACAAAGAAAGGCAAAAAAATATACTGACTACAACAAGTTTAGAGTCAAATGAGAGGCAATATGTAAATAGCCAGGTGCATACAAGATACAAACAGATGAGAAGTCATGGAAGCCAGAAAAGGTCTCTGGTATAAAATGGGACATGAGCTGAATCCTAAAGGAAGTCAGGGAAACCATAAGGAAGAGAGCATGATGTCATTCATCATCAGTAGTGACCATGGTCCTTTGTTCTCAAGGAAAACCAGGGACATTATGAGGGTGATGTCTATGTTTGAGGAACAGTAAGAGGACCAGTCTTATTGACTTTCAGAGTTCCTGGATTAGATTAAAGTATCCAGAGTCTTGAGAGGTAGGAAGTAGCCAGGATGTGAAGGGATTTAAATAGTAGATGGGAGTTTTTGTTTGCCAACATCATCTCATTTGACCATCATAGAATATCGTAAATTAAACAGTGTAGGAATCACTGTCCATGTGTTAGAGATAACAGATCCCTAAGCTCAGAGAGGTAAACTTGCCCAAAATAATGCAGACAGAAAGGGTAGAACTGTCACCTGACCAAAAACACATCAATG
This sequence comes from Bettongia penicillata ogilbyi, assembly GCA_023548195.1. NCBI lineage: Eukaryota > Metazoa > Chordata > Mammalia > Diprotodontia > Potoroidae > Bettongia > Bettongia penicillata. The sequence continues at coordinate 13,067,756 of JAJHZJ010000150.1, read as the reverse complement.
CTAAGTCCAATGCTTGTTCCATTATATCTGGCTATAAGACATTCTAATTCACCAAATTCAATTAAGTTCCATTAGATTCAATTCAACAAGCATTAATTAACTTATTGTTATTATTATTTAGTATTTATTATTTTTGGAGCATCATAGTAAGTGTGGCAAACTAGAAAAGAGTAACCAGGAGTCAGACTAATGAGCATCAAATCCCAATATGATACTTAATTGATGTGTGAATTTTTGCCTTCCATTCTGTGGCCAGTTTTATCATCTGCAAACTAAGTGTATTGGACAATGTGTTCTCTGTGGTCATTCTAACTATGTAGTTCCATCCAGTGACTCCAAATCGACAGTTTACACAAGCAGTCATTATTAATATTGCAAAATGAGTTTCCAATTCACTTCTCAGCTAAGCGATCTCTATAGGCCCTTATTACTTTAAAATTCAAGGAGTTTTCTAAATAATGTTACCCAAGGTGCACTTAAATGTTTGTTTACAAATCATTAATTTTAGTACAGAAAGTCTGAAGACTAAAGATTTTCAAGTTTAATTCATAGAAATAAGTCCGCACTACAAAACACTGACTGATAAAAAAATATAACATATCTGTTTGTATATTTGGTGATGGTGGAGGGGAAATGATTGAGTAATTACTCCACATTTTTTAAACTAAATAATACAATGCTATCCAGTTGTAACATCGATGTGAAATTCATAGCAGCTGTTACAAATATGCATACATATTTCCAGGGTTGAACCACAAAATATAATAACGTTCTCCACTCACGACCAAATTAAAACATTTACTTGAAACATCAGTTGTTCTTGTGCTTGTCCTTAGTTGCTGAAGAAGACCATCAGAGGCCTAAGGACATGACTTGCACTTGACTTTATTTTGAGTGAGGGTGGGCTGAAACATCCCTACTGAGATACCAGAAGGCAACACTTAAGAAAGTAATGAAAATATTTGTACACATCACCAATCTAGGGAGCACTGACATTTTAAACGTTCTTTCTGTCCAGTCTTCCAGCAAACAAACCTTCCCATAAGCAAGTCCCCTTAGGCAAGTTCCTCCCTCAGCTAGTTCCTCTCCCTCCAAGAAATATATCATAGGAGGTTTTCAAACAAAGATTCAGCATCTGATTGGCTTAGCACCTAGAAGCTTGAAAATCTACATACGTCAGCACTTAATTGGACAGGAATGAAAATCCCTGTTATCCAGAGACCGATTGGCTTGTGCCAGGGTTCTGTGTGACTCAGCATGTGACACAGTTGTAAACTGGAACAGAATTCAAAGCAGCAAAACACCCATGATTAAAATACTTATGTACATTTAGACCCAAGAACACAGCCTATGTTGCAAGGGAAAAAAGAACACATGTCATCACATAGGTCTATTAATGAAAAGGGAAGATCGTATATTCCATTAACCCCACACCAGTCAGTCATTCAGTCAATAAACATATATTAATCACCTTCTATTGGACAAGTATTGTGCTTAGCACTGGAGGATACAAAAAGTTATTCAAGTCCCATCCTTTCTAGAGTTAACAACATAATGGGGTAGACAATAAGCAACTAAATATTTACAAATAAGCCATATACAGGAAAATAGAAAATAATTAAAAGGGGGAAGTATCCAGCATTAAATGGAGTTGAGAAATAGTTCCTGTGGAAGATGGAATTTTAGTTTGGAATTGAAGAAATCTAAGTTATCCAGGAAGTAGGGAGAAGGAGAGAGAACATTCCAGGCATTGGAAATAGCCAGAGAAAATGCCCAGAGTCAAGAGATGGAGTGTCTTCTTGAAGGAACAGGTTCAGTATGACTGGATCAAAGAGTGTAGAATAAGGTGTAGGAAGACTAGGAAAGTGGGAGGGCACACATTATGAAGGACTTTAAATGCCAAAAAGTGGAATATGAATTTTATCCTGGAGGCAATAGGGAATCCCTGGAGTTTATTGAGAAGGTAGGGCAAGGGGCAAGGAGTAAAAATGGTCAGACATATACTTTAGGAAAATCAATTTAGTGGTTGAATGGAGCATGAATTGGGATGAGGAGAGTTGAGGAAGGCAGATCCACCAGCAGACTGTTGCAAGAATCAAGGCATGAGGTGATGAGCATTGGCACCAAAGTGGTAGCAGTGTCAGAGGAGAGAGGGGGCATATTGGGAAGATGTTGCAGAGCTGAATATTGAACAATGAATTGATTATAAGAGATGATTGATAGTGAGGACTTGAGAACCAGAGGGACTAGGAGAATATTATTGCCCTCTGTTGTAATAAGGAAATTGACAGAGGAAGTTTTAGGTCAAAAGACAATAATTCCAGTGTGCGACAAATTGAATTTAAGACATCTACTGGAAATCCAGTTCAGAATGTCTGAAAGACAGTTGGAAATGTCATATTGTACGTCAGCAGAGAGGTTGTGGCAGGAAAGGTAGATTTGAGAATTATCCACATAGAGATGGTAATTAAATTCGTGGGAGCTGAATGAGATTTTCAGGTGAAGTACTATATAGGGAAACAAGAAGAGGCCCTAGAAGAAAACCCTACATGATACCTAGGGCCAGAGGGCATGATCTTGATGAAGATCTAGTAAAGGAGACTAATTAAGGAGCATTCTCTTCCTGAACTTCATGACACTAACTTCTCTCATTTCTCTTCCCTTTTTCTTGTTCTTTTACTTCTTCTCATCTTTTTTGTGCCCATTAAGGTTGTAAATCTCAGAACAGTCTGCCTTGGAGTTCTCCCTTCTTCTCCCTCATTTAGTCCTGCCTCAGCGACCTTGTTAGCTACCATAGCTACCATTAAAATCTTTATGCAGATGACTCTCAAATATATACATATATGCTTATATATGTGTGTGTGTATGTATATTATATATGTGTGTATATATATATATATATGTATATATGCATATGTCAGTGCTTAATAGGTAGTTATTCACTTCAAATACTCCTGGCATGTGCAGGTCCATAGGCATAGATGTCTACTGGGCAATTATGTGGGAAGAAATTTGGGATGCTTGCATCTAACTCTATCTATCAACACAGACAAGCCTGTAGATAGATGCAAATGGAGATATAGCTATAGATGCTAGATGCAGATGTGTACATAGATAATCATGTGAGATTAAATGAGAAAAAAGTTGGTTAGACAGACAGATGAAGCTGGATCTCCAGTTCTCATCTCTCCTGAACTCCTATCCCACAAGATACCTAGACATTTATATCTATATCTATTATGTTGTGGTTTGGTCCCCTTTTAATTGTGTCCAACTTTCTGTGACCACATTGGGATTTTCTTGGCAAAAATAGTGGAGTGGTTTGCTGTTTTCTTCTCAAGCTCATACAGATGTGGAAACTGAGGCAAACAGGGTGAAATGACTGGTCTAGGGTCACACAGCTAGTAAGTGTCTGAGGCCATATTTGAACTCAAGAAGATGAATCTTCCTGATTCTTAGCCTGATTCTATGTCTTTATCAATGTTTTCATCAATATCATTTGCATCTATATATCTAGATTCATATATATATATATATATATGTGGGTATAAGTATATGTGTTTATTTCATACATATGTGTGTATATATGCCATGTGTGTACATATATATGTATATGTGTATGCATACATATATATGCATATATACACATATATACATACAAATATATGTATGTATGTGTGTGTAAATACACACAAATGCCAATACCTGCTTTGTGAATGTTGCTGATAATTATGATTATTTTTATTAACTCTACTACTACAAGGCTAGTTTCATCATTAGTATAGTGAGGTGGAGGATGTCTGCTGGGAGGGGGACATTCTGCACTGCTTTAAACTCCAGAGAAATGGCAGCCATTATGGTTTGCTAATCATAGGCAAGCAGCACAGAGTCATAGATGGGAGTAAATTTGAAGCCTCATGTGCAGACCTTCCAAAAGTGCCTTTTTTCCACCAAACTGCCCACACAAAGCGTTCTGCTTTTTATAAAGGTCAAAGTTCAAGTTCAACTCCCAAACAATTCTTCATTTTCTCTTTGCCTGGAAAGTATTTTTAACTTTGATTTGCTGAAGTTAGGCCTCCTCTGGAGGTTATTGGAGAAATCTAGTGGTGATCCAGCATGAAGCCTTCCAATCTCAGCATTAAATTCATCAGTTCAAATGGAGGTCAAGTCAACAGCCTGTCAATCTAGTCAATTTTTCCTGCCAATCAATTCAGAGAAAAGGATTATTGTGAGGCCTTAAAGGCCACACAACCAAATCAAGCCTGTGTGACTGAAATGATTGTGCTGAGTGAGGTTTCATAAGCATAAACTTCCCCTGGATAAGTTTCTTCTCTTCTTTTGCTATAGTCAAAGAATCCATCAGCAAATGTTCTTTAATCAATATAGCAATCAAACAGCAAGCGCCTGTTCAGTATCTGCCCTGTGCCAAGCTTTTCCTGTTTACTGGGAACACAGAGAAAGAACAAATATTTTGGATACAGGAAGGGCTTACAAAGTGTTTGCTTGTTTGAATGATTGAATGGAACCTGACCCAAAGAACTTTATTCTACGGAGGGAAACAAAATGTGGAACATGTCTAACACATAAATATATGAATGCATCAAAATACATACAAACTCATTTTTCTTGTTTTTATTTAATTTATTTATTTTTAGTTTTCAGTACTCACTTCCACAAGATTTTGATTCCCAAATTTGCTCCCTGTCTCTCCCCTCCACCCTCCAAGAAAGCATGCATTCTGATTACCCCTTCCCCCAACCTGCCCTCCCTTCTATCACACACCTCCCTTCTCTTATTCCCTTCCCCTCTATTTTCTTGTAGGGCAAGATAGATTTCTACACCTCTACCTCCCACCCTACTCACCCCCACAGAGGAGGAAAGAAATTTGATATATGTTATATATGTGCAGTAATGCAAAACATTTCCATAATAGTCGTGTTTTGAAAGACTAATTATATTTCCCTCTATCCTATCCTACTCCCCATTTATTCCGTTCTCTCCTTTGACCTTGTCCCTCCTCAGAAGTGTTTACTGCTAACTACCCCCTCCTCCCATTTCACCTCCCTTCTATCATCACTTTTCACCCCACTTATCCCCTTCCCTCCTACTTTTCTGTAGTGTAAGATAGATTTTCATTCCAAATTGAGTGTGCATGTTATTCCCTCCTTGAGGCAAATCCAATGAGAGTAAGGTTCACTTTTACACTCTCACCTCCCCCTATTCCCCTCCATTGTAAAGTCTTTTTCTTGCTTCTTTTATGTGAGAGATAATTTACTCTATTCTATGTCTCCTTTTCTCCTTCTCCCAATATATTCCTCTCACCCCTTAATTTTATTTTTTTGGATATGACCCCTTCACATTTAATTCACCCTTTGCCCTCTGTCTATATATATATGTGTATAATACATATATACATATATATATATATTGTATATAATACCTCCAACTACTCTAATACTGAGAATACTCAAGATTTACAGATATGATCTTTTCCTGTAAGTATGCAAACAGTTCATTATTACTATTAATTATTATTTCTCTTTCCTGTTTACCTTTTCATGCTTTTTTTGAATCGTGTGTTTGAAATTCAAATTTTCTGTTCAGCTCTGGTCTTCTCATCAAGAATGCATGAAAGTTTTCTGTTTCATAAAATTCTATTTTCCCTGAAGTATCATACTCAGTTTTGCTGGGTAGGTGATTCTTGGCTTTAATCCTAGCTCCTTTGACTTCTGGAATATCATATTCCAGTCCTTCAATCTCTTAATGTAGAAACTGCAAGATCTAGTGTTATCTTGATTATCTTTCCACAACACTTGAGTTGTTTCTTTCTGGCTGTTTTTTAATATTTTTTCCTTGATATGGGAGCTCTGGAATTTGGCTACAATATTCCTAGAAATTTTCCTTTTAGGGTATCTTTCATGAGGTGATCAATAGATTCTTTCACTATCTATTTTACTCTCTGGTTCTAGACTATCAGGGCAGTATTCCTTGATGATTTCTTGAAAGATGATGTGCTGGTTCTTTTTTGATCAGAGCTTTCAGGTAGTCCAATAATTTTTAAATTGTCTTCCCTGGATCTATTTTCCAGATCAGTTGTTTTTCCAATGAGATATTTCATATTTTCTGACACTTTTTTCATTCTTTTGGTTTTGTTTTTATAATTTCTTGATTTTTCATAGTCGTTAGCTTCCATCTGTTCCATTCTAATCTCTTTCTCAAGATATAATATACTTATTTTTCAGTTCTTAACTTTCACTTCCACAAGAATTTGAATTCGAAATTTTCTCCCTCTCTTCTCCCCACCCCCACCCTAGGGCAATATCCATCCCTTCCTTCAGTCTGTCCTCCCTTCTATTACCCAACTTTCTTCCATCTTCCTTCCCCTCTATTTTTTGTGGGGTAAAATAGATTTCTATACTCCATTGCCTATATAGCTTAATATCCAGTTGCATGCTAAAACAATTTTTAAAATTCATTCTTAAAGCTTTTAGTTCCATATTCTCTTCCTCCCTCCCCACCCATCCTTATTGAGAAAACAAGCAATTCAGTATAGGTCATACATGTGTAACAATGGAAAGCACTTCCATAATAGTTATGCTGAAAAAGACTAACCATATTTCCCTCTGTCTTATCCTACCCTTCATTTATTCCATAATCTCCCTTGATCTGTCCTCCCACAACAGTGTTTGCTTCTGATCATTCCCTTCCCCAATTTGCTGTCCCTTCTATTATCCTTCCTCTCCTATCCCCTTCCCCCTTGACTTCCTGTAGGTAAAATATATTTCCATATCCAATTGAGTGTGTGTTATTCCATCAAACCAAATCCCAAGACAGTAAGGCTCAATTATTTTCTTTTGTCTCCCCCCTCTTCCCCTCTATTGGAAAAGCTCTTTCTTCCTTCTTTTATGGGAGATAATTTGCTACATTCTACCTCTCCCTTTCTCTTACTCCTGGTACATCCCATTCAACAGTATTTTTTTAGTATTTTTTTACTTGTTAGAGGGAATATATATATATATACATATATATACATATATATGTATATATATATATATATGTGTGTGTGTGTGTGTGTGTGTGTGTGTGTATTCCCTCTAACTACCTTAAAACTAGAGCAGATCTGTCCCTCTACTCCACCATTTGACTCCTCTCTGCTCCATTCTAATCATTTTTTAAAAATTTTATTTTATTTTTTTAATATTCTACAATCACTTCCTTAAAATTAAGATTTTATCCCCCCCACACCTTCCCTCCACTACCCCCCTCCCTCCCCATGCCAGCATACAATTCTGTATAGGTTTTACATATACTTTTCTATTCAGCATATTTTCACTATAGTCATGCTATGTAGTCGCACTAAAATAAATGGAAGAAATCATATAACAAATCAAAACATAATACACTAAACCCCCCCCACACACACACAAACATGATCTGCTACATTCTGCGAATGACTTCCATATTTCTTTCTCTGAGTGTGGAAGGCATTTTGCCTTAGAAAACTGACATTGAAATTTTTTTTTCCTCAGTAAGTTCTTGTGTTATTACAAAGTTCCAAGTCTACCAGAAAAAATTCTCACACACTGTGGTCGTTGCTGTGCACAAAGTTCTCCTGGTTCTGCTCCTTTCGCTCAGCATCAGATCATATAAGTCCTTCCAGGCCTCCCTGAAGTCTTCTTGTTCATCATTTCTTATGGCACAATAGTACTCCATTACATTCATATACCATAATTTATTCAGCCATTCCCCAATTGGTGGGCATCCCCTTGACTTCTAGTTCTTGGCTACCATAAAGAGTGCTGCTATAAATATTTTTGTACATGTGGGACCCTTTCCCATTTTTATAATCTCTTGGGGATACAGTTCTAGTAGCAATATTCCTGGGTCAAAGGGTATGCACATTTTTGTAGCCCTTTGGGCATAGTTCCAAACCGTTCTCCAGAAGGGTTGGATGATCTCACAGCTCCACCAACAATGGATTAGTGTTCCAACTCTCCCACATCCTCTCCAGCATTTATCATTTTCTTGTTCTGTCATGTTTGCCAATCTTATAGGTGTGATGTGGTACCTCAGAGTTGTTTTGATTTGCATCTCTCTAATCAATAGTGATTTAGAGCACTTTTCCATATGATTATAGATATCTTTAATTTCTTCCCCTGAAAATTGCCTGTTCATATCCTTTGACCATTTATCAATTGGGGAATGATTTGTATGGTTATGTATTTCAGTCAGTTCCCTATATATTCTAGAAATGAGGCCTTTATCCCTGAGCTTAGCCGTAAAAATTTTTTCCCAATTTAGTACATCCCTCTGAATTTTGGTTGCATTGGGTTTGGTTGTGCAAAAACTTTTCAGTTTAAAGTAATCAAAATTATCCATCTTGCATTTCATAATGCTTTCTATCGTTTCTTTAGAAAAAATTCTTCCCCTCTCCATAAATCTGATAAATACACTATTCCTTGCTTCTCCAGTTTATTCATGGTATCAATCTTTATACCTAAATCATGTACCCATTTGGACTTTATTCTTGTGTACGGTGTCAGGCATGGGTCTATGCCTAATTTCCGCCACACAGTTAACCAGTTTTCCCAGCAATTTTTGTCGAACAGTGAGTTCTTATCCCAGAAGCTGGGATCTTTGGGTTTATCAAACAGGAGGTTGCTATATTCTTTACCTACTGTGCTCCATTCTAATCTTTAAGAAATTATTTTCTTCAGTGAGCTTTTGGCACTTCTTTTCCTTCTGGTCAGTTCTGATTTTTAAGGCATTCTTCTCATTTATTTTCTGAACCATTTTTTTGCCATTTGGGTTAGTCTGTCTTTTAAGATATTATTTTCTTCAGCCTTTTTTGAGTTCCCTTTAGCAAGTAGTTGACCTGGTTTTCATAATTTTTTTTTTTATCACTCTCATTTCTCTACACAATTTTTGCTCTATTTTCCTTACTTGATTTCAAAATCCTTTTCGAGCTCTTCTACAACCTGAGACCAATTGATAATTCTTTGGTAGGCTTTGGACTTAAGCTCTTTGACTTTGTCTTCTATTTGTGCACTTTGTTCTTCCTTAACACCAAAGTGTCTGTAGTCTGATTCTTTTTTTTCCATTTTTTGCTCATTTCCCTGGCCATGTATTTGACTTTTGAGCTCTTTGTTAAAATACTTCTCTGCTTCTAATGGGTGCCAGGGGGTATGCTGCCAGCAGCATGAACCCCCACAATTTGTGGACTTTGAGCTTCAGGAACAGCTGCTGCCCCTACTGCTGCTATTTTTGTGACTTTTGTGGGTTTTTCTACCCACTCAGAAGTCTTGAGGCTGGAGTCAGATAATTCTACTCTCTCACACAGGTCCCACAGGTTTTATTCCACTGACCTTTTGGTGTTTTGAAATCTGGAAACTGCCACAGGTGCGAGAAGTTATCTTCCTCCACACACACCCCTGGCTTGTTCAGGTTCTGTCTGTGCAGTACAGCACTGTGGTCTATTCCCAACCCCATGTGATAGACTCTTTCTGTCAACCTTCCTGGCTTTTTCTGGTTTGAAGATTTGCTTCACATTGTCATTTTTTGGGTTCTGCAGCTCCCAGAATTTGTTTAGAGTCATCTTTTACAGACATTTGACTGGGTTTGGGGAGAGCTCTAACAAGTCTGTGCTGTTACTCCATCATCTTGGCTCCATCCCCAAACAAAATAATTTATCAGGGAAGCATTGGTTGCTGGGGAGTTCAGGAAAAACTGTGGACAGACCCTAAAAGATGGACTGAAGAAGAGAGAAAGAAGGAGAATACGCATTTATTAAGTATCTATTGTGTTCTAGGCACTGTGTGAAACACTTTAAAGAAATTGTCTCATTTGGTCCTCTCAACAGCTCTGGGGATAGAGCCAAGATGGCAGAGTAGAAGGACAGACCTGTAGAAGTTTTCCCCCTCAGCTCATAAAATAACTGTAAAACAATAACTCTAAACAAATTCTAAAGTAGCAGAAGCCACAAAATGACAGAGTGAAAGAGATTTCCAGCCCAAGGCAGCCTGAAAGGTGGAGAGAAAGGTCTATCATATCAGTCCTGAAGTGGAGCACAGCCCAGCCTTGTCTATGTAGAGCCAGCAGGGACAGGACCAGAGCAGGTTCAGGGTGTTGAATTCTGGGTAGCAGCTACGATTTCTAGATTTCTCAACCCACAAATGCCAAAGACAGCTTCAAAGGTCAGTGAGAAAGCTCTTTCATTTGGGTGAGAAGGAAAAAGGGTCCTGGTCTAACCCCGACCCCAGGCAGTGACAGCATCCATTTTTGGAGCCCTCACCCCAAAGACCCTGGGGGAATTGAGTGGCCAAACTAGATCTCAGTGCTGAGTGGAAGCCCTAGGGAGAGAAGGAGTGCGGGCTGGTAGAGCTTCTAGAGCCTCTGGAGAGGGAATCCTACTCACAGATCCTAGGCAGAAAGGAGTAATTGTGGTTGTTCCCAAATCAGAGTGCTAGTGAGAAGAGGAGTAAACTCCTCTCCCTTGATTGTGCTACCTTGGAAGAACTGAGAACTTACAGGTCCCTAGAATATACCCTCCACTTGACAAAGGGCTCAGAAGTCAAGTAACTGACTGGGAAAATGCCAAAAAAGGGGGGAGGGGAAATAAGATTATAGAAGTTTACTTTCTTGGTGAACAGGTATTTTCTTCCATCCTTTTGGATGAGGAAGAATAAAGCATACCATCAGAGGAAGATATAAAAGTCAAGGCTTCTGCTTCCAAAACCTCCAGAGCAAAAATGCAATGGTCTCAGGCCATGGAAGAGCTCAAAAAGAATTTTGAAAATTACAACATCCCTGAGAAGTAAGAGCTATTATGATTCCCATTTAAAAACTGAGGAAACTGAGGCAGAGAGAGGTTAAGCAACTAACACTCAGGTAGTGAGTATCCAAGACAAGATTTAAACCAGGTCTTTCAGACTGTAGGTTCAGAAATCTATCCAGTCCTGCTGCCAGTTACTTGCCCTAGAGAATGGGCCTTCTAAGCCTAGAATACAACCTATTGCAAAGACATAAAGTGTCATGTGGTAGAAAAAGTGAGACAACTGGTTTGGCCAGAGCAAAAATATTTAAAGGGGTGTAATAATGGGCAGTGATGCTGGGTAGTTAGTCTCTAACCAAGTTGATGTAAGTGCTTAGAGTACGTGCTTGTGTTGGGGGAGAGGAGGGATGTGACAAGATAATTAGAAAACTTTTGTTGTAGAAATCCTGGGTACATGAGACAGACATGAGAGCACCAGCTCCATCAGCTTACAGAACATTGATATCTTACTCAAAGATGAGTCTTTAAACCCAACTCTCCAGATGCTGAGGTAGACAGGCTGGACTTGGATGGGAAAAGAGGCTGTGGGGGAGGCAATCAGAATCTCAGAGGGTGTGTGCATACCCACAAAGTCACAGCATCACTAATGAACTGCATTAAATCATTAGAATCCTATTTGGATAGCTATTTAAGTATAAAGCACTCTCCATACATTATGTCAATGTAAGTTCAAAACAAATCTGGGAGGACATAGAACAGGTATGACTATCTCCAATGTGCAGTGGGAGAAACTGAGCTTCTAAGAAGGTAAGGGACTTGCCTTCACGTGACTGCTGGGTTTTAGAGGTGAGATTCAAATCCATTGCTCTATCCACTCTACCACACCACCTGCCTCTCTCCATAGGATGTGTGAGCATTAGCTGGTTTCCATTTGGGTAACACTTGATCAAGCAGTAGTGGTAGCTTGGTAGCTGAGGAAAGGAGAGATATTCCCATGGGGCACCACTCAGCCCTGTGCTTCAGGGGTACAGGAGTAGCTGGAGGCTGCAGTGAACAGATAAATGCAAGAGTGGTCTTTTGCTGACTCTCTCAGATCCTTCTCACTGCACAGCTGTATTCTGGAAGCCAGTCTTTGCTCTATGACTGGCTCCACCCGAGGGCTCTGCTCTTTTCTTCCTGTACCACTCTGCTTCCAGAATAACACAATTTGAATTGCTATCAGCTACTGACAGTCACTGCTGCACCTTCTATCTTTCCTGAGTAGCAGAACAGCTATTTTCCTCAGTTTGCTCATGTGGCAAAAGGAAACCCAGGTGCCTGAGCATTTGGAAGTTCATTTATTGGGCAGATGATACAGGTGTGTTTGTTATGTCTCAGTTTATATGCACCCAGCACAGTTCATAGCAAGTATTCTGGGCAAAGATGACATGGCAAAGGTTAATTGTGTACACCATCCTTTCTTCTGACATTGTCCCCATGTAGGGTATAATCAAGGTATGGACGTTTCCTGTGTTTTTGACTTCTGGACCAGTGAACCCATGCTCTTGGAGGTCCTAAAAACTACCAAGCTGAGAAAGCTTCCAGGACTGGACTGGAAATGATCTCTGCATCTGCTCTCTGAGGACTAGACCAGGCCAATGATAAAAAGGCACACCTCCAGAAGGTTGGCTATCAAGGGATGATTTATGTCCATCTCTCATTTCCAATTTCATTTCTTTCCTTTATTTCACCCTCCCCTTCTTTTCCCTTATCTTGCCTTTATTTTCCTTACCCCCCTTCTTAGTTTATAAAACTATGTTCTAAGACATGGATTTGGGGAATGAAGATCCATGAGGATGCTATCAGATGTCTTGAAATATTGAAAAATCCATGGCATTGGAAGTCCAGGCCAGATTCAATGATAAATAAGAAAAATTCAGAAGTGAGAAGAAAACAACAGAATCCACACATCAAAGAACCAGAGTTGCAGCATGATTAATATAACTCCAAAGTAAGAGTGACTTGGGCCACATAAAGATTAAATTCGAGGGTAGGAGTCAATTTGAAGTGGCTGAAAGCTCAACCAGTTCAATGAGGAGCCAAGAGTTTATCAAGTGAATAACTTCCAATGTGGCCTCTCTATCTCTGGTCTCTTTCCTCTTCAATCCATCTCTTGGAGCAAGAGAAAAATAATCCTCCTAAGACATGGGATGGGCCATGCCACTTCAATGTTCTGCCAGGGGTGGGGAACCTACAGCCCTGAGGCTGCATGTGGCTCTCTAAGTCCTCAAATGTAGCCAAACTTGGAGTCAAAGGGAGGCACTTAAGGACCTAGAGGGCCATATGCTGCCTCAATGTCACAGGTTCCTCACCCTGTGGAAACCTTTAGTCTCTACTTAGTATTACAACTTCTCTGTCTAACATTTCAGACCATCCTTAATTTTATTCCACTGAACTGTCCCACTTTATTATTCCTCCCTTACATTATGCAATCTAGTTGCCTCAAATTTGAGATCCCATATCTCTGCATAGACCAGCTCTCATACCCGTGGTATACACACACACACACACACACACACACACACACACTGTCACATACACACACTCATACACATATATAAATACACACACATATACACATATATAAATACACACACATATACATATATATAAATATATACACACACATATATATACATATATATGTATATATATATACATACACATATCTGTGTCTTAATGCTTTTTCCACCATATCTTGTTGCCTCAAATAGGTAATTCATAAACCCTTGGTCTTTCTGACTTGCCTCATTTTCCCCGGTGATGCAATCATGCAGTTGAACCTTGAAGTCAGGAGTTTCACTGTGGATGCAGTATGAAAATAACCCTTAGGAAGTGACACTGAATCTCTAGTTCTTCCTCATTTTCCTATCTGACATGTACCTTGCTGATCTAGTATGTTAGGGAAACAATGTGGTGTAGAAGGAGCAACGGACTTGATGACAGAAGTGCCTGCTGATATTTACTCGCCTGTGACTCTTCAAAGGCCTCCATTTTCTGAATGTGTTGGGCTACATTATCTCGACCTTCCATTTCCATTCAAAGTACTAAGATACTATGATCCCAGCTCTTGTCACTCACTGGCTCTTAGAACCTTAGAGCTCTCTCTTGGGCCTTAGGTTTTTCATTTTTATTATGAATAGATTGTCTAGACAGTCTCGAACATACTTTCTGAGTTTAACATTCTATGAATCTTAACTGCAGATGTCTCCATTTGGGGTTTCTACCACATAATGGTAGAAGCATTACCATACCACACATACCACACATCTTCAGCTCATGTCCCAGTATCCAGAATTCCTTTGCCCCATTAACAACAAATGAAATGAGGAAATCTAGTTATCTTCATCCATTCTTGCTTAGTGAAATTTGGAGGAATAGGATTAGCTTGAGATTCAGTGTGATCATTTATTCACTTCACTGTATAAGTGTGTACTTCCTCTCTCTTTCTCCTCTTCCTCTTTTCTCCTTCTTTATTTTCTCTCATCCTCTTTTGGCATTTCTTTCTTTCCTTCCATACAAATGTGCTATGTACCTATTCTGTACAATTGCCCCTTGCAGGACATTTTGTGAAATACAAAACAAAAGAAATTAAAAGTTTTTTCTTGTAAGTTAATACTGCTAAATTGTTGGATTTCGTTGCAGGTTTTTCTGTCTGTCTGTCTGTCTATTGTCTGTTTGTCCTTATGTTTTCTGTTGAGAGATCAGGCTATCTCGTGCACTGGTCAGTAAAGCCAGTCCCTATGAGGCACACAGAGTATGTAGACATGAGGGTGGAAAACATAAAATATAAAATGAAAAAAAAGAAGTCTAGGTGGAACTAATAGAGGTGTGGGTCCACGAAAGAAAAGAGGAGGGAGACCACTTTTCAGAGTAGAAATTCTGGAATTGGAAGACTGCAGTGGGGTGGTAAGTCAGTCCCAGGTGAGCTGGCACCTTTGACTTACTTAACCGGCTTCTCCAGCCTGTTCACTGTTTGATGCACAAAGTCCCATGGTTCATCCCAGCCTGCCAGTGGTGCATTATGTAGCAGTATGTCTAGAGAGTCACTTGCTCAGATGTCTCCTAGCCCTGTCAGCACTAGAGCACCACAGACCCATGGAGCTCCCCTGTCTCTTTTGATCAGTGGGATTTAGTGGTTGCAAAGATAGAACTCCAAAAGTCAGACAGTCAAAACAAGCTCATCTTCACACACACACACACATACACACACATACACACAGAGAGAGAGAGAGAGAGAGAGTTATAAACAAACAATGACAATTTGAAGTTCTGTGAAAACTGACATACAACAACAGCAGGAACATGCAAGAAGGGTCATTTCTTCCAGAAGCCACAATGCATCCCCAGGGGCTTAGGAGAACCCTTCTTTCCTTCCAAATGACTCTACTAGATTTCCTGTAGAGTACTTTTGACAGATGTGTTTGGGGATGCTCTCTGTGCCCCTGGTAAGTCCAATCATCTCTACTAATATCCCTTCGTGATTCAGGAGCTGGTGTTCATTGCTAGGGAGTTTGGAAAAGGAGAAGGCATGTCCCAGGGATAAGACAGTATAATAATAATGTCCTCCTATTTTCCCACTCTTAACCTTACTCAAAAATGGCTTTGATTCTGCTGCCAGAATAATGGTGGTGTTCATGCCGAGGTACGATCATGCCACTTTCTTTCTTAAAACCTCTGGAGACTCCTCATTGTCAACTCATAGAAGTTCAAACTACTTTTCCGTGGCAATTGAGGCCCTACCTAACCTACCGTTAGCCTGATCTCATTTTAGGGCTTTCCATGCATTCTATAGCAAGAATCCACAGCAAACAACCACCAGTCCCATGACTACACTGTTTTGTCCCAGTTTCCTGAAGCTCTCTGTGCCTGGAATGTCCTACTCCCTCTGCCCAAACCCAACTAAATGTCCCAACTAAAAGGGAAATGTGCATCAATTCTCCTAGTTGATAATGACCGCTGTCCTCATTCTTCATAGTCAGTGTTTTGTTTGAGAGATTGTTGTCCACAAAGGTATTTGTTTCTTCTTCCAACTAGACTGTAAATGCTTCAGGACATTAATATTGGTATCTTACCTCTCTCTACTCTTCATTCAGCCTAACACTCTGCACACAGTAGGTGCTTCATACACATTTGTTGTGGGAAGAGTGGAGCTGGGGAGTCCTAATAGAGCACCTCAGTAGCCATTACAGAACAACCCAGAGCCCTGGTGCATTGAATGAGCAGAAGGCAGTTTGGACTCAGACCACAAAAGCCACAGGAGTTTGCATGAAACAACAGGGCAGACTCCCAAGCCTGTTTGAAAATGAATTATTAACATATCCACTTCAGGCCAAAGGGATGATTCTAGCCCAAATCCCCCAAAAGACTGCAGTCCATGGCTTAATAGAGGAAGACAAAGGTTTTGCCCACAGGACACCAGGCAGCCAGTGAAAATGGCTTGAATTTTTCCCTTGCTACATTCACTGAACTGACTGGCTGGTTTCTTTGGCAGATTAGAGACAGAAGCGGGAGAAGCAGATGATTTTCCAGGGTCTATCAAGGTGTAATGTACCAAGGAGGAGCGAGATTCCTGGTTGGTCACTAGACCCTGTTAAATGCCACCTCCAAGCGACTGGGGAGGCTCAAGTCGGGAGGCAGCTGGTCCCTTGTCCCTGCTGAGTGAGGTGAGCAGGAGGCTCTTGGGTGTATGACCGCTAGCACTTTCTGTTTCTCAAAGGTATATTCAGGAAACCCATGCTGCACAGAAATCAGATGCTGCATCCATGTTGGACAAGGTGGGAAAATGGTAGTTATCTGTTCTGACTATGACATATGATATTAAAATTGTTGGTATTAAAAAAAATCGACAGTGGTTGCCTGGTTACAAAAATTTCCTGTCAGTGTCCAAAAGGAGCTGAGGATTCCAAGCAAAACATTTCATTTTCTTCAGCACAGCAGCCAAGGGAGCCCAGGCAAATGAATGCCCAGAGCATTTTAGAACCAAGGGTACAATGGATCCTTGTTCCAGTATTTTCCTTATTAGCCCAAACAGGCAAATAGACAACAAAGAAATGGGGGAACAAGCCAATATTCAGTTCATTTTTGTTAAAGCTGAGAAAGGCAGAAACAGTTTATGGGTGATATCCAGGAGAGGCAATGGATCTGAAGTTCAAGGACCTAGGCTGGGATTGTGGTGGGGAAGATGAATGGTTTTCTAAGCTTGTTTCACTTGATTGCTGCTGGACTCTAAAGGCAGGGGAGGCACTCTCACATCCTATATCCTTGAGTCCACCTGAAATCCTCATCATGAATGACTCCCCCTCCCACTCCCTTTCACCTTAGTCAAGCTGAATGAGGCCAAACAGAAGACTTAGTCCTTGTTCCATGAGACAGCCCTTAACTGACTTAAAGACATTTCATGCAGCCTTTCCCTTCTTATTATAAGATGTGGATGCTGAAGGAACCTTAGAGATCACCAGTCCAGCTCCATCAGAGGCATCTAGGTACAATGGATAGAGCTTGGGCTCTGGACTCAGGAAAACCTAAATTCAAATACATTCTTAGGCACTTGCTAGTTGTGTGACACTGGGCAAGTCACTCTATTGGCCTCAGTTTTCTCACCTGTAAAATGGGAGTCATAACAGCACCTACTTTCCAGGGTTGTTGTAAGGATAAAATGAGAGAATAATTGTAAAGTGCCTAGCCAGTACCTGGAACATAGTGCTATTTAATATAGCTATCATCATCAATATTTTTAGTTTTAGATTGAGTCTTCTTTACTAACCCAGACTACAGGTACAGTGCCCTTTCCCAGGCCAATCTCAATACTGCTTAGCCCACTCTATTTTTTTGGACTTGGGTTAGTTCCCCTCTCCTTAGGCAGTCATACTAGCCCTCTGTTCTGAAGAGCTTACCATATTGGGGCCAAACTCAGTGTAGTCATGTTATCAACTTTAGGCCTACTGCATCTCAGAACTCCCAAACTCAAGCAATACTTTAACCTCAAAGGGCATGAAGGATGGGCACGCAGTCAAACAGGAAATAAACCACCAAGCCTGGATTTGAACCCAGGCACTCTAGCTCCAAATCCAACCCTTTTAGTGTTATAACAAATTCCTTTTCACCCCTCAGTTCTTTCATCACAATGATCCATTCCTTAAAATTCATTCATTCTCGTTAAGGATTTATGACACTGTCCTGTGCTAAAGACTGCTTTGGAGACCAAGTTTGGATAGCCCAGGGTTCCTCAACTGTTGAAGCTCCCAGACTCATTCCTACTCCCTATAATACAGGCAAAATGACCTCTTTGCTTCTCACCCATGTTACTCCATTTCCAGTCTCTCCACTTTTACATTGGCTGTCCCACATAAATGGAATATACACCCTATTTGAGGATACCTCATAGAGTCCATCTTTTCCTTGAAAATAAGAGCCTTATCTCCCCCTCTCCATCCCAACTTCTAATAGCTTATCTCCCAAACCGCCTGGTATTCAACTACTTGGTAGGCGTATGTGTATTCATTCTCTTCACATTTATATGTATACATACATGAGTATATGTATATATATGCACACATGTACATATGTGTATTTATCTCCCTCATTAGAATGTCTTCTCTTTGTGAATAGATGTTGTTGGGTTTTTGTCCATCATTTTGAGGAAGACCAATAACATCACAAGTGATATCCTGATTTGCTCTTGAACTGGATTTAAGTGAGGAGTAGTTTCATAAAGTAATCTGACTCGGTCTCTTACAGAACCATCAAAGTTCAGTGGCAAGAAAAAAAGTCAGGATGATTGGCAATGGTGAGGGATGCAGTACATGGTCTTGGAATCTTCCATGTCTGACCAAGTTCTAAGTGTTCCAAAGCACCTACTTTTGCCATCTTCATGATCATTTGAACAAAATGTTCGCATCCTCCAATTTCATTCTTTGCCTGGCAAATAGGAAGTGATTAATACATACTTGGAAACTAATGAATGGATTGATTGATTGAAAGGAATGAACAAACACACACACACAAAAGAAAAGAAAACAACAACTTGCATGCCTACTATACCTTGTTCAGTGCATCAGGGAGGGGCAAATACATCACTAATTCACATCTGAACCACTATAGGCAGAGAAGTGAAGGCTTCTTGGAATCAGTGGTATCTGAGAGCACCTTTAAAAGATGGTGAAAATTAATTGTACATCTATTGTGGAATATAAAAGGGGGATACACATGGATAGAGGGAACAGGTATAAAGTAACTGAAATGATGACAAAAATGTGATTCAAGCATAGGAAGGGATTGTAACAGGAGAAGTGAAAAAGGAGGAAGCAGAAAATGGTAAATTATATCACAGGAAGAAGTACAAAATGATATTATAGTAGAGGAAAAGTGGGGAGGGAGATGAGCATTGCTTGAGAGGTACTCTCATCTGATTTTGTTCAAGGAAGGGACAATAAACTTAATTAAGTATACAAATCTAACTAGCTCTATAGGCAGGAGGAAGGGACAAGGGAAGAAAGGGGAAGGGAAGCTAAAAGGGAGGGAAGAAGTAGTAAGGGTAAAGGGGAGTAAAAGAGAGGGGGGCTCAAAGAAGGAAGGGAAGACTGCGGGAGGTGGTGGTCAAAAGTGAAAACTGTTGAGGAGGGGAAGGGAGAACTAAAAGCAAAAATGGTGGGAAACAGGATGGAGGGAAAGACACAGATTGTAATCATAACTGTGAATGTGAATATAATGAACTCTCCCACAAAATGGAGACAGATAGCAAAATGGATTTAAATCCATAATCCAACAATATATTGTTTACAAGAAATACATTTGAAATGAGGGGATACATTTGAAATGTGGGTGAAGATAAAAGGTTGGAGCAGAATATATTGTGCTTCAGCTGATGTAAGAAAAGCAGGGGAAGCAATACTAATCTCAGACAAAGCAAAAACAGAAATAATCTAATCAAAAGAGATAAGGAAGGAAACCATATCCTGCTAAAAGGCACCATTGAAAATGAAGCAATATCATTACTAAACATGTGTGCTCCAATTGGTATAGCATCCATATTCTTAGAGGAGAGTTTGGGGAGTTGCAGGAAGAAATAGACAACAAAGCTATACTAGTAGGGGACCTCAACCTCTCCCTCTCTGAACTTGATAAATATAACCTTAAAATAAACAGGAAAGAACTTAAGGAGGTGAATAAAACTCTGCATAAGGTAGATATGATAGATATCTGGAGAAAATTGAATGGGGATAGAAAGGAATATACCTTTTTTCTCAGTGGTACTTGGCACATATACAAAAATTAGCCATGTTTTAGGACATAAAAACTTTACAATCCAGTGAGAAAGGCAGAGATAGTCAATGCATCCTTCCCAAATAATAATGCAATAAAAATTATGTGTAATAATAGGCCATGGAAAGATAAACCAAAAACTAATTGGAAATTGAATAATCTAATTCTAAAGAAGGAGTGACTTAAACAACAAATCCAGAAACAACAACTTCATTCAAGATAATGGCAATAATGAGAAAATTTATCAAATCTTATGGGATACTGCAAAAGTAGTTCTTAGGGGAAGTTTTATGTCTTTGAATGCCTACATGAATAAAAGAGAGAAAGAGGAGATCAATAACTTGGGCATGCAGCTGAAAAAACTAGAAAAGGAACAAATTCAAAATCTCCAAGTAAATATCAAATTAGAAATACTGAAAACCAAAGGAGAGATTAATAAAATTTAAATTAAGAAAACTGTTTAACTAATAAATAAAACTAATAGTTGGTTTTACAGAAAAAACTAATAAAATTGGTAAACCTTTGGTCAATTCGATTTTAAAAAAGAAAGAAGAGAACCAAATTACCAGTATCAAAAAATGAAAGGGGTGAACTCACATCCAATGAAGAGGAAATTAAAACAATAATTAGAAATTACTTTGCCCAGCTTTATACCCATAACTTCGACAATCTAAATGAAATGGGTGAATATTTTTAAAAAAATATAAATTGTCCAAATTAACAGAAGAGGAAGTTGAATACTTAACCCCATCTCAAAAAAAGAAATTGAACAAACCATCAATGAACTCCCTAGGAAAACATCTCCAGGGACAGATGGGTTTACAAGTGAATTCTATCAAACATTTAATGAACAGTTAATTCCAGTATTACATAGACTATTGGGGAAAATTAGAGAAGAATGAGTCCTCTCAAATTCTTTTTATGATACAAATATAGTTTTGATACCTAGACCAGGAAGAGACAAAACAGACAAAGAAAATTATAGACCAATTTCTCTGATGAATATAGATGCAAAAATTTTAAATAAGATTTTAGTAAAAAGAATAAAGCAGCTTATCATGAGAACAATACATTATGCTCAGGCAGGATTCATACCAGGAATGCAGGGCTGGTTCAATATTAGGAAAACTATTAGCATTATCAACCATATCAACAACAAAACTAACAGAAACCACATGATTATTTCAATAGATGTAGAGAAAGCTTTTGACAAAATACAACACCCGTTCCTATTAAAAACACTGGAGAGCATAGGAATAAGGAACCTTTCCATAAAATAATAAGCAGTATCTACCTAAAACTTTCAGCAAGCATTATATGCACTGGAGATAAACTAGATGCATTTCCAATAAGATCAGGGGTGAAACAAGGATTTCCATTATCACCACTATTATTCAATATGGTACTAGAAATGTTAGCAGTTAGAGAAGATAAAGAAATTGAAAGAATTAGAATAGGCAAAAAAAAAACCTGTTATCACTCTTTGCAGATGACATGATGATACACTTAGAGAATCCCAGAGATTCAAGTAAAAAACTACTTGAAATAACAAACAACTTTGGCAACACTGCAGGTTACAAAAGAAACCCACACAAATCTTTTGCATTTCTATATATTAGTAACAAAGCCCAACAGCAAGAAATAGAAAGAGAAATCCCATTTAAAACTAGAATAGACACCAAAAAATATTTGGGAGTTTACCTGACAAAACAAACCCAGGGACCATATGAACTCAATTACAAGACATTTTTTGCACAAATAAAGTCAGATCTAAGTAGGTGGAAAAACATCAGTTGCTCATGGGTAGGCTGAGCCAATATAATAAAAATGATAATTCCACCTAAATTAATTTTCTTATTTAGTGCCATACCAATCAAACTATCAGATAATTATTTTCTAGAGCTGGAAAAAATAATATCAAAATTCACCTGGAAAAACAACAGGTCCAGAATATCAAGGGGACTAATGAAAAGAAATGCTACGGAAGGTGGCCTAGCACTACCAGATCTCAAATTGTATTATAAAGCAGCAATTATCAAAACCACCTGGTACTGGCTAAGAAACAGAAGGGTAGACAAGCGGAATATTCTCAGTACTCAAAACACAGTAGGCAATGAATAAAGCAATCTACTGTTTGATAAACCCAAGGACCCCAGCTTCTGGGATAAGAACTCACTATTTGACAAAAATTGCTGGGAAAACTGGATTATCAGTGTTGCAGAAACTAGACATAGACCAATGTCTGACACTCTACACAAGAATAAAGTTTAAATAAGTACATGATCTAGGCATAAAGATTGATACTATGGACAAATTAGTGGAGAAAGGAATACTGTATTTATCAGATTTATGGAGAAGGGAAGAATTTTTGGCTAAAAAAGAGATAGAAAGCATTATAACATGCAAGATGGATACTTTTGATTACATTAAACTGAAAAGTTTTTGTACAACCAAACCCAATGAAACCAAGATTTAGAGGGAAGTAGAAAACTGGGAAAGAATATTTCAGTGAGTGTCTATGACAAAGGCCTCATTTCTAAAATATATAGAGAACGAGTAAAATGTACAAAAATATAAGTCATTCCCCAATTGATAAATGGTCAAAAGATATGAACAGGTAATTTTCAGAGGAAGAAATTAAAGATATCTATAGTCATATGAAAAAATGATCTAAATCACTATTGATTAGAGAGAGGCAAATCAAAACAACTCTGAGATACCACATCACACCTATCAGATTGGCAAACATGGCAGAACATGACAGAACAGGAAGATAATAAATGTTGGAGAGGATGTGAGAGAGTTGGAACACTAATTCATGGTTGGTAGAGCTGTGAGCTGATCCACCCATTCTGGAGAACAATTTTGTACCATGCCCAAAGGGCTACAAAAATATGCGTACCCTTTGACCCAGAAATATCACTTCTAGGATTATATCCCCAAGAGATCATAAAAATGAGAAAGGGTCCACCATGTACAAAAATATTTATAGCAGCACTCTTTGTGGTGCTAAAAACTGGAAATCAAGTGGATTTCCATCAATTGAGGAAAGACTGAATAAATTATGGTATATGAATGTAATGGAATACTATTGTGCTATAAGAAATGATGAACAGTAAGACTTCAGAGAGGCCTGGAAAGACTTACACAAACTGATACTGAGCAAAAGGAGCAGAACCAGGAGAACTTTGTGCACAGCAATGACCACAGTGTGTGAGAGTTTTCTTTTCTGGTAGACTTGGAACTTCATTGCAACGCAAGGACTCTTTTAAGGCAAAATGCCTTCCCCATCCAAAGAAAGAACTATGGAATTCAATCACAAAATGTAACAGATCATTTTCTTTTGTATTACGTTTTGATTTGTTTTGTGATTTCTCCCATTCATTTTAATTCTTCTACACAGCATGACTACAGTGAAAATGCATTTAATAGGAATGTATATCTAGAACCTATATAAAATTGTATGCCATCTCGTGGAGGGAGGGGAACGTAGCAGGAAGGGAGGGGGGAAATCTAAGTTATGTGGTATTGATTGTACAACACTGAAAATAAATAAAATTAATTTAGAAAAAGATGGTGAAAATTATCTGCAGAAAGCAATGATGTTCTTTCTCTCTATTTTTCATTCCTTGTATGTGATTTAGGATTATAAGCTTTGGACTTTGGAGAGAATCTTTCTTTCTTCTTTCTATGCATCTGTCTCAGTAGGAGTCATTCCGAGCTCTGCTAAGTGACATCATCAATAAATCATCAGGTGGTAGCAGTGTCTTACATGGTCATGGGCTCACAAACATTTGAAATAAGTGGGAGCAGCCTTGGCACATGGACAAATCTTGCCTGGCTGGCCCCGCAGCATGTGGCAGGAGGGTGAACCACTAATAAAAGGAAATTGATGAGTGACCTTCTGCTCTGCCACATCCTACATTTTAGGTATGCCTCCTTCTCCTGGGAAGAGCAGAACACTGAAAACAAGCTGAGAATGATCTTCCTAATCTGATTCCAAGGAAAGGCAATCCGATTTCTTAAGAGCTTACCTAACTCCATGCTGCAGCAAAAGCAAACTTATACTTGTTGCCAGAAAATCCAAATTTAAAGACTTACACTGCTACTTTCTTCTTGTGTAACACTGGAAAAGTTTCTTTCCTTGTCTTAATGTCAGTTGCCAAGTGTATGGCAAAGATGGTCTCAAAGATTCTTTCCAGAAGCCACCCTCTCTATGATCTTGTTCCTTTTTCAAATACACAGGGAACCAAGATTGACTAGGAAACCATGAAGGCGTTGAGATGATTTCCAGTGACTCCCTATTCCCTCCCTGAGCAAAGTTCAAAATCCTCTGCCTGTCAGCGAAAGACCTGCATCATTTGCCCCCACCGTCCCTTCGTCTACCATTTCCTTATATTCCTCCCCTCCATAGACTCTATGCTCTACATAGACAGAGCAGTACAGTAGGAACACTGGCATTATGGTCACAACATCAGGCTTCCAGCTTTTCACTGACACTCACTGTCTGTGCAACCTTGTTGCTAGTCAGATCACTTCCTGTGAGCTCATTTTCCTCATTTATAACACAAAGAGGTTAAATAAATGATCTTTAGGCCCCATGCAGGTATGTCTGTGATCCTATCAGTGACTGATATGTACAACTCTTTGTCCCCTTATATGTCCCACATATACTCTCCCACCTCCATGTCTTTATTCAATCTGTCCCCTACATCTGGTACATGGCCACTTTTCTTCACTCTCTGAAATTCCTATCCCTTCTTTAATGACTAATTCTCATGACACCTTCCCAAGGGTGCATTTTCTGAATGCCCCAGCCAATGATGCCCTACCTTACCCCCTCACTCTCATGAAGTAAATTTCTTTATACCTCCATGATGTACTTAATCAATATTTATTACTTATAATAAGATATTACATTGCAATTCAGCTCTGACCTCTGACTAGGCTGTGTTCTCTCTGGGGGCAAGTGCTAGATCGGATCTTAACAGGAGTCCAGTGCTTTGCATAGACACTTAATTAGTGCATGTTCCACTTGTTACTAGATCTATAAGAATGGTTTCAGCAGTGTACATGGAGGCCTTCACAACCCCTTGTTTAATTATCTACTCAGCCTAGACCCTAGGATGCCAGTCCAGTTGAGTCAATAGAGGCAAATTAAAAAGAAAAATTATGGTTTCATATACAAGAGGTTTCAACAGGGGGCAATCAAGGGTAAGTACTTATCTCACCAGGACACTGGCTGTTCTATTTATAGATTTTCTGTTTTGAGGAGCCCCTTAGGACACACATCTTCAGGCAAGATCCACCTAGAGATCACCATACCTACTATAGTCCTAGACTCTGAAGGAACAGGTTAACATTACACATGGTGGGTAATCAGTCTCCTCTGGGAGCCCACTCTTCTCAGCTCACTGTGAAGGGCAAGGACCCATCATTCATCAAAGGACTCACTCAGATATGTGATGCTCAGGGTGAGAGGCATAAAGGACAGATTTATCATGTGGTCATTGAGGTTTCTGAGATAAATACAAAGACCAGCTATCTCCCTGGGATTTTCCAGTGACAGATGATTCTGCATGAGGTAATTTGGAGAACTTCTTGACTTCTGTCATGATGAAAAGAAGAATAAAAGTGTGTGGGAGCATAAATATACATGTGTGTATAAGGTCACACTCTAGAAATGATAGGGTTAAATGTCAATGTAAAGGTACAACTTCACCATCAGAGAATCTCGCACATCTATTGCATCCCCTCTGTTCATATAATTGATATTGCCACTGAGGCCTTCACATCATGCAGAATATACCTATAACCTCATCATTAACCCCTTACCTCCAGTCTTTACTCACCCTCCCCACAGGCAATCAAAGGATTTTCATAAGGTGCATATCTGACTACTCAAACATCTTCAGTGGCTCCATATTGTTTTTTTAACCTTTTAAAAAATAAATTTATATTTATTTCTCATATTCTTTTCAAATTTTGAGTTCCAGATTATCTCCCTCCCACACTCTCCTACATTCACTTAGAAGGCAAATATTGTATTAATTATAAGAAATCATGAAAATATATTCCCATTTTAGCTATATTGTGTTGTTTTTTAAAGCAAACAAAGAAAATAAAGTGAGAAAATTATACCTCAGCATTTATCTGTTCTCTCTCTGGAGGTGGATTTGAGTCCTTCGTTATTGTCTTAGATCACTGTGTTGGTCAAAGTAGTATTTCACCGTCAATCGTTGTTACAATGTTGCTGTTACAGTGTTGCACAAAAATCTCCGGGTTCTTCTCATTTCATTTGCATCAGTTCATATAAGTCCTGCCATGTTTTATGGAAGTCACCCCTCTGATCACTTCCCGCAGCACAGTAGTAGTCCACCATAATCATATGGCACAATTTTTTCAGCCATTCAATTTCCAAATCTTTGTCACCCCAAAATGTTACTATAAATATTTTTGTACATATAGGCCCTTTCCCTTTCTCTTTGATCTCTTTAGGACACAGATCTAGGAGTAATATCATTGGTTCAAAGGTCATACAGAGTTTTGTAGCCCTTTGGGCATAGCTCCTATTTGTTCTCTAGAATAGCTAGCCCAGTTCACTACTTCACCAACAATGCATTAGAGTACCTATTTTCCTTCATCCTGTCTATCATTTCTCATAATAGGAGGTGGTACCTTAGGATTGTTTTAATTTGCATTTAAGTAATCAATAGTGATTTGGAGTATTTTTATATGACTATAGACAGCCTTTATTTCTTCTGAAAACTGTCTGTTCATACCCTTTGACCATTTATCAATTAGGGAATGCATCTTATTTTTACAAATTTGGCTCAGTTCCCTATATATTTGAGAAATGATGTCTTTATCAGAGAAAATTGCTATAAATATTTTTAATATTTTATCAAAGATACTATGGTACCTTTTAGCAAAATGCCATTTCCCTGTTTATCTCTTTTAATTAGGTCGATTTTTTTTCTTTTGCTTTGTCTGAGATCATGATTACTTCCCTTGTCTTTTTTTTTTTACTTCAGCTGAAGCATATTAAATTCTGCTTTGATCCTTTATTTTAACTCTATGTGTCTTTCTGTTTCAAGTGTGTCTCTTGTAAACAACATATTGTTGGATTCTGATTTCTTATCTATTCTGGATTTACTCCCATTTTATGGGTGAACTCATCACATTTGCATTGTTATGATTATTAACTATGTATTTCACTCCATCCTGGTTATTTTTGTGTTTATCTTTTCTCCCTCTTTTTATACTGTACCTCCTGAAAAATCTATTTTGCTTCTAACCACTGCCTTCCTTAATCTACTTCTTCTCTCCTTTCACTTAGCGCTTTCCCCTCCGATTTCCCTCTTGGACAAGGTACATTTCTATATACAACTGAATAGGAATGTGTGTATACACATACACATACACACACACATATTCTTCCCTCTTTGAATAAATGTTGACAAGAATGAATTCAAAAACCATTGCTTACCCCCTCTATTTTCTCCTCCACTGTAGAACTCTTCCTTGTACACCTATTTTATGTGAGAAAATTTTCCCCGTTCTGCTTCTCCTTTCCCCCTTCTTCCAGCACATGCCATTTTCTCAGTCTTTCATTTTTTTGAGATCATTCCAACATAATCAACTCACACCCATGGCCTCTTTCTATGTGCACTCTTTTTAAACTGCCCTAATAATGATAAAGTGCTTGGGTGTAAAATGAATCATTTTTCCAATAGGAATATAAATAGTTTAACCTTATTGAATCCATTGCGATTACGCTTTCATGTTTAGCTTTTTATACTTCTCTTGACTTTTCTGTTTGAATGTCAGTTTTTTCTATTCAGCTCTGATCTTTTCATCAGGAATGCTTGAAAATTTTCTATTTCATGAAATATCCATTTTCCCCTGAAGGATTATAACCAGTTTTGCTGGGTAGATGATTTTTAGTTGCAGTGCTGACTCCTTTGCTTTCTAGTATATCATATTACAATCTTTCCAATCCTTTAACATGAAAACCACTAAATCTTGTGTGATCCTGACTGAATTCTTATATATATATGTCCCTTGGAATTTTCATTTTGGGATCTCTTTCAAGAGGTGATCAGTGGATTCTCTCCATTTCTGTTTTACCCTCTGGATCTAAGATAATGGGGCAATTTTCCTTGATAATTTCTTGAAATTAGACATCTAGGATTTTTGGTTGATAATGACTTTCTGGTAGGCCAATAATTCTTAGATTATTTCTCCTCAGTTTATTTTTGCATCAGTTGTTTTTCCAATGAGACATTTAACATCTTATATTTCTCATTCTTTTGACTTTGCTTTATTGTTTCTTCATATCTCATAGAATCTTTAACTTCCACTTAGCTACGTCTAATTTTTAAGGAATTATTTTCTTCAGTGAGTTTTGGTATCATAGTAATTGTTTAATGGTCAAGTTGTTCTGTTTGTTTAATTGTTTGCTCATTTTTCCAGCCTATTTCTTGACTTTAAACATTATGTTAAAGTGGGGCTCTGCTCACCTAGGGTGGGGTGGGGGAGCACTGTCTCAAACTTCAGGCTTTTTTGTGCTACTGTTTTCAGAATTATTTCTGTGGAGAAGTTTGGAGTCTGTGATCTAGTCTTTGCTCAGGAGGATTCCCTTCTGTCCTGCAACCACAAGTGCTAACACTCCTATTGGCCCTTGAAGTGTTACTGGGGCCTACTCTTCTCTGCCCTGGAACTATGACCCATGCTAACAATGGATCCCTTGTCCTCTCTGACCAGTTGTCTAACCCTCTTATTATCTCTGAGCTGAGAGCTCCTGAATCAGCTGCTGCTAAGACGGCTATTTCTTCTGCCATGTTTTTCTACTGTGGACAGGTCTCTATTTCAGCAGACCTCCTAAATTTCCATTGACTGGAAAAATATCTCACCCTAACCTTTTCTTGGCTCTACCACTCCAAAATTTGATTGGAGACATTATTTTAAAGTTGTTTGGAGGGAAATGTTGAGAGAGCTCATCTGGTTACTGCCTCTAATTCACCATCTTGGCTCTCCCTATTGCCTTTCAAATAAAAGAACCCCCTTAGGCTGATATCCAAGGCTCTGTAACATCTAGTTCTGACTTGCCTTAATGGCTTTATGCTATATTTCCTCCTTCCTCACTTATTTGCTTTATGCTCCCCAAAGTTGGGATTGTATGAGTAGCCAGAGTTCTATGTGCTAAAAATGAAGGAAGAGGAAGTAAAGGAGGTGCCATAAAAAGAAAAAGGGGGAGTAAACCTAGACATATATGGTGCAAGGTGAGAGATTTGGTGACTTGGCACTTGCGAAATGATTACAGAATCACAGATATCAAGATGGAAGGGACCTCAGGGCTATTCGATTCAAAGCCCTTATTTTGTAATTGAAGTTCCTGAAGCTCAGAAAGTCACACAGGTAGTAGACTTCAGAAGGAAGATTTGAACATGAGCCCTCAGGCTCTAAATCAAGCAGTTTTCTATGGCACCTTGAAATCAACAAACATTTATTAAGCACCTATTACATTTGATTGACAGGGTTCTTGGATGCGGGATGGAGGAAGCAAAGACAATCTACCAACCTCGAAGTCTTTTCTAGAGTCCCTCCAAGGGGGCAGGATTTGGGTAGATTCCTAAGGAGTTTCTTAATTTTTAAAATTAATTTTTTAATTAATTGATTGATTAATAATTACAGTCCTTATGACACCCACTACCCTATTAGCTCTACAATTTTGCCAAGCATTTATTAAGCCCCTCCTGAGTGCAGAGGTCTGTGTTTTGAGATGAGGAGGGTAAGCTAAGGTAAAATACATTTCCTGCCTGTGTGGTGTTCATAATCTAGTTGGAGAAAAATATGCAACAAAAGTAATTACAGTAAACAGCACTGTATTTGAGACTTATTAAGATTAAGAACCTTGATTTATCACTTGATGGACTCAAAGGTCATCTAGTGCTACCCTTTTCATTTTACAGTTACAGAAACTGAGGCCAAAAAACTGGAGGTGACTTGCCTAAGGTCACATAGGTTGTGAGTGGGAAAGCTGAGGTTTGAACTCAGGTCTTCTGAGACAAAATCTATCACTCTCTTCCCACACCCTCTTCTGCAATTGGAAATGATGGCTGAAAGAAGTGACCTTGGAGATGGGATATAAGGGACTGATTAGATTCAGTAGACCAAGAAAGGGAAGGAGAGTATTTTAGGCATAGGAAATAACCTGAGCAAAGCAATGGAAGGAAGAGGAACACAAGCCATGTATAGTGTCAGTCAGAGTGTCTAGAACTGAGGAATCACAGGTAGTGTGGGAGATAAACTGCAAAAGATATGATGGGGGAGGGGAACTTTGAATGACAGGCAAAGGAGTTCATACATTCCTTGGTTAGCAGTAAGAAGCCATGGGAGGACTTTCAGAAGGAAGATGAGTCTTGCAGGACACAGGAGAGATTGAAGAGGAGGCAAACCTATTTCATGATAGCAAAGATGAATAAATATGAGCTAATTCCAATTCTAAACCTAGTTATTGAAAGAGAGAAAAGATCATTTAATAAAAGGGGAAATTGAGGGACAGATAGATGAAGTGACATCATTGATACAATAACCCAGCTAAGTTTCAAAGTCATGACTTGATAAAATCAAATGCTTGTGTTTACTCAACTGACAATTTAGACCCTACAAGAAGGAATCTTGAAACCAGTGCCCTCATAAACAAAGTCTCCATGAATCAAAAAAGACTAGCCCCTTGCGAGGCCTTAGACTGCTTCTGAAGGATTCTTTCTTTTTCCCATGTTGCTACTTGACCTACTGTGTGACTGATTCCCCTTCCCCCATCCTCTTACCTATTAGAACAAGTATTATAGGAATCAGGGATAATGATGAGAGATCACTCTGCAGCTGTTCTCAGCAAAAACCAACCCAGCCCATTCTCTTCAAATGTTAACCGCTGAGCAAAGATGGTGAGTTGGCGAAGCACAATGAGGGAAGTGGCAGTTTTATTCATAGTCTTGTATCCAAGCAAGGCTGTGTCTGCATTTTAATTAACAGAAAGCACTTACCACCATTCTCTTATGAAATATCTAACACGATTATACACATGCAATTATATTTGAGAAATACCAAGCTAGTGGCAATGAGTTTTTAGACCATTAAGCACAATTGTTTTAATTTTCTGTGCTTCACTTTCTTACCTCTCCTCTTCCTCTGCCCCATGGAAACACTTCACTAGCTTGTTTTTACTCCTCCAGAATTTCCCATTGGATTTTTCCTCAATTGGTGGTGATAATGGCTTATCTTCTAAGACCCTGCCCACCAGTTTAAAAGGATAAACATTTACTCCCTCCCCTCCATCTCTCCTTTCAATGAAGCCTTTAAGATGAAGGTCTCAACAACACAAATCATGTTCTTTGTCCCATACTGTTCATATTGTTTTGGTACCTGGATGGCTGCTCAGCAAATTTACAGATGACAATTGAATTTAAATTAATTAAACTGACACTTACTAAGACACTAATGCAAATTTGAGGATGGGGTAAAAATTGCCCCACCCCCTGTTCATCTTGATACCTTAACTAGTTGAGTACATGTATCAGTCAATCAATCAACACATCACTCATCAACCTTTAGGTGTTATAAGGCCTTGTAACTCAGAACAACTGCATACTAACTGTGGTTGGATAGACTAAGGAAATTTATCAGTTTCATCATGCTCATGGTTTCAATTAGTGCCAATGCAGTATGCAGTCAAGACTGGTTTCCACCTTAGTTGTCCACTAATTAATGCCCTCTGGACTCTCACTACCCTTCCTAAAATATGATGCCAGAAATGGAGACACCAACTCTTTCAGTTGAAGTATCATCAGGGCAGAGCACAGTGAATTTATCATCTCCCTATTCCTGGATCATATGCCTTTCTCTACCCAACTTATAATTTTTGTGTTGGACTTACTGGCTGTCATTTCACCTGTACTTTGCACTCTTATTTAGCTGGAGAATTACTTTATTTTTTTTAAAAAAATTAAATCATGTCTAGCCATGCCTCACTCATCTTACATTGGTAATGGTACCTTTTTCTTATCCCTGGAATATGACGTCATTTATCCCCACTCAATTTATCTTTATTAGATTCCAACCTACTATATGAGGATATTTTTGGATCCTGATTCCATACTACAGTGGGTTACTTACCACCAACAACTTTACCCTACCTGCAAATGTGATGTCCTCTCTGTGTGGTATAGACACTCTTCTTTCTCTTCATTCTGACCCCACTGGCCCAACCAACATCCTTACATCCTGATAGGTGAAGACTTTTGAGATAGGGTAGTTATGGACTAATATTAACAGATTGAGGAGTGGCAACTTTCTTGTTGGTGTAAGTTATAGCTCCTAAGCCCCAAGTGACATATCCTTTATGTAACAAATCAGCCAAGATGAACTCCATTAATTCTTAGACAAATTACAAAACAGAAGTCAGAGCAAAAGTGATGAGAACAATGTTATAACGGTAAACTAGGGACCACTCCTTTCTCTCTATCGTACTCATTGTCCATGAGGATCACTGACCAGAAACTTAACACAACTGTGAGGGGCATGCATGGAGAACATATGTCAGCCATCCTTCTAGAGTTCAGGTGAGGATATCTCTTTGCTAACTACTTTGCTAACAGACTTCAAGCACTTTCATCAAAAGGAGAAACCTTATAATGAATCTGTAGAGCTTTTGTAGGTCTTGCCTGGAGCTCTGAAAAGTTTCCATCTGTCAGATAGCACAGAATAGTGAAAGATAAGGTCCTGTCCTTCAGTCATATCTTGCAAACAGAAAAGACAAAACCTCTTCTTCTTGCTATCATCTCCTCCAAATGGCAAAGGCCATATTCTTTTCTTCTTCTGGTCAACTCTTCCAAAACCAGGTGGTTGTATGAGTCTCTTCTTAGACTAGTGCTGCTCCAACTTCAGCTTATCTGGGGTCTGCATTCTGATGTGTCTCAACCACACTGCTCTGCTCCAAAGACAGCCTTTTCCCCACAGTGAGATAACTCAATTTTGCATCATGGTCACAAACTCAAGTCCACAAATCTTCCACTTAAGGCAAAACTATTTATTCTTGATTTACCGAATACTTTTAGGAATCAAGGATTCTCAGTTATTAACTTTTAAGTTCTTACATCAGAAATATGTAAGTTGTTATTTGTGGGGTATGTCCCTCCTTCTAAAAGAGGACTATTATGTCAGGAAGATGATGCCATGGCATGCAAGTGATTTCGGTTTAAGTGATAGAGGGCTGTGCAGAGTCACCAGCCTCACTCTCTCCTCTTGAGTCAACTAGGTCAAGTTGCCAGATATGTATCAGGACAACCGAAGATGGCGCCTCATATGTAAATTCGATTTGAAACAGAACAGGGTTCTTTTTTTTTATTCTTTGCTTTTTTCTGATTTTTCCCCTCTACTGACTTTGTTACTGCCTCTTTCAAAAGGGTTACCCCCTTACATATCAAGTTGGACAATTGACAGATGATTCCAATCTTCTTGAGGGTCCTTTCATGTCATCTGGAATATTCAAAGCTGGAACTTCAGCAGGGACTGGTACATGAGGTGTGGAGTTCCTCCCATCAAAGAGGACTAACTATAGAGACAAATTAAAATAGGAAGAAGGGACTAGACAAAGCTCGAGCAACTGATGAAAGTTGAAAAGAAAATCAGTCAACCTGTTTACTAGGTAATTACTGTCCAATGAACCACATGAAAAGTGTAACACCTAGCTTTATCTCTTCACTCTCCCCGACCTTCGACACTTTCCTTAAGAGTTTCATCTCAGTGATGACACAAGTTACTTTCTTGGTTTATTGATGCCCACATAACCTGTTTGGTATCAAGTCCAACTTTTATGCCATTGGCATCATTGGAATCAAAGTGTACAATGTATACAATGGAGTGCATTTTAGTACTGCTCAGTGGACATTATTTTTCATGTGGGTGACATTTGCAATATTAACATTTGAACATTATGTGGTCCACACTGGAACACATTCAGAAGAAGAAGATTGGGATGAAGGAAGTCCAAGAGACCACACCCCAGCTGGAACTGTTAAGAATGTTTAACCAGGAGAAGACTTGGAGGTGAAATGACAGCTGTCTTTGAGAATTTAAAGCATTGCACCTGTAGGAGAAATTAGTCTTGTTTCACTTGGCCTTAGAAGCAAAAATAAGAACAACTGGGGAAAATCAGAGAAATATTTAGGATCAATACTGAGAATGACCTTTCAGACAACGAGAGCTACACAAATGTGAACTGGACTGCATTCAATACTAATAGTTGTCAGACAAAGTCTGCTTGTGTTCTCGTCAATGATGTTATAAATGGAATTCTTAATCAGTTTTCCATTTAAACTACTAGATGCCTATTGAGATCCTTTTCCACTTTGAAAATTCCTTCTCCTGAAGCAATATATGAGATAGTTTCCTCTATCCTCTCACTAATTATTTTATCTACTGGATGATCTGGTGGTTTTCCTGAAGTGTGTGTGTGTGTGTGTGTGTGTGTGTGTGTGTGTCCCAGACTTCAATAAAGGCAAAATTTCATCAGATAATATAATTCATATTTTCAAAGATCCTCATAAAACAAAACAAGGCACCATATTTACCAATGACCTTCCTAAGAATCCTATTTTTCTTTGAAACCAATGACAGTTCCATTTGAAAGACTCATCATCTCTTTAAGTGATGCACAGGCAAGAACTTTAATCTGTTCCAATAACTCTGACTGATGGAAGATCCACATGAGAGTAGTTGATTGTCAAGACCTAATTTCTTCATAGACAAATATTATTACAACAGCCACAAATATTTTCCATGTGTTTAAAAGTTAAGTACCTTCCAATCTTTCAAGTTCTCAAATGCCCCATAAGAACTATCCTGTGCTGTCTGGCAACATGGATACAGTTGTCCAGGCCATCTGTGCTGCGGTCATCTTGCTAAAGCCCATTAGCATCCCATTCTCTGTCATATACTCTATTGCTTATCACTTATTAATAGGAAGTGAAGTGGAAGAATATGATATTACAGCCAGATAGCCATTGCTTTATAGATTCTAACCAGGTCCATTGTCAGTAAACAGCAGTCTTGTCATTAAGCACCAAGGCACTTACGAGCCATTATCAGTGAGCCATGTGCCAGGGGTGGCTACTCTAGCATTTTACTTAATGGGTTCGCATTTACCAAGGATGTTGTCGGCCTTTCCTGGTGTCTGGGCTACAGTTCCATTAAACCATTCACAAATTCTTAGCTACTGATAACTTAGCCTGCTTCCTCACTGAAAGACTGATTTAACTGGGGGAAATGGAGTGTTTGGCAGACCAGTCAAGGAGTCAAGATGCTCTTGGCTAAAGTATTTAATATTATGGAACTCTAAAACTACTTGACACAAATAACTCCCATTTTTCTACCACTTAAGAGTTTACAAGGCACGTTTCTCTTAACAACCTATGTTCCTACAAAGTGGGGAATGAAAAGATTGTGGTAAGAGAATTGAATTTAGGAAGAGAAGATCACAGATAAATCCCAAATACCCCACCTGTAGCCTTGTACAAATCTTTTATACATACACACACAAACACACACACAAACACACATCCAGGAATTTAATCACAATGCATATCTATCTATCTATGTATTTTTTATTAGTGATGTAGAAAGGGGATGAAATTGAGTTTTAGGTTTCATCAAAATTCTCTGTAGACATTCACATCTCTGATAAAAGCTAAATTATCTGGGTATGAAGCCAAGCCATGGCCCTTCCCCTCCTGGACATAAGTTAGTTGTCAGCTTTGCTGGCTGTGTGAGGCAAGGCTTTAATTTACTTCTATTTTTATCTTCCCACTATACCTTTATCACAGGGACAGTCATCATGATCTTGTCACATTCTTGGGAATTAAAGATTGGGACTTCACCAAGATACATGGTCTTATCCCCTTGACTCTCACTGGAGGAGAGGAGTGGGGCAAGGGATGGAGGAGGTCCAGAAGGAAGGAAGAAGCTCTCCCCAAGTTAGTTTTTTGTAATATAGTTTCAACATCTACTTATCAAGGCCACGGGACTGGCATTGGTGATATTAGATATTCCCGCAAACCTGAAATTTATATTCTAATAGGAATAGGAAAAATAAGATATATGGGGCAAACAAGGATGATTCATGTATAGTGTAGAAGGAACAAAGGGAATAAAACCTACTCACTTTCTTTATCATACCCATTCTATAAGATCTGGAGGTCCATTCCCCTCCCAGATCAGAAAGATGTGGTCATAGATACTACACAGTTACAATCTCTCTATGTCCTGCTGGCAATACTCACATGTGAAGGAAATACACATATATACTTATGTATATAGGGTTTATACTTTCGTGTGTAGACCCTCAAACATACACATTAATGTACTTCCACTTTACAAATATCAATCACAATAATATTAACTCTTCTTTAAAAAATGCCTTTTAGTTTTACATCTAAATTTCTTCCTCTATTAATCCTTCCCCTCCCAGAGAGCCATCACATATAACGAAAAAGAAAGTTTCTTTAAAAAGTGATTATTGTTGGATCATTTGAATCATTTTCAGTCATGTCTGACTCTTTGTGAACTCATTTGGAATTTTCTTGGCAAACATACTGGAGTAGCCTGCCATTTCTTCTCCAGTTTATTTTACAGATGAGGAAACTGAGGCAAGCAGGGTTAAGTGACTTTCCCACATCTCATAAATATCCAAGGATATTTGAAGAGGACTTCCGGACTTCAGGCTGAGCACATTTTTCACTGCTGCCAAATATTTAAAATAAGGCAAGACTATGAATAGCTAGGAGCAGCTAGGTGGTAGTGGATAGAGTACTGGGATAGTACTAGGAACATTAATCTTCCTGAGTTCATATCTGAACTCAGACACTTACTAGCTTCACTTAACCCTATTTGCCTCAGTTTTTTCATCTGTGAAATGTGCAGGAGAAAGAAATGACAAACCACTCCAGTGTTTTTGCCAAGAAAACCTCAACTGAGTTCATTCAGAGTTGGATATGACTGGAAAATGACTTAACGATAACAAAAAGAATAATTAACATACAACAGCCCACCTATCGATGCACATAGTATCTATGGAATGAAGAATAGACACAAACTTACAGAAATCTAGCAGTGAGAAAATGTATAGGACATCCAGGCAACTGGGGTACTTCGAGACTGTGCACTGCAGGAGCTGTTTCCTCTTTTGAAGAAATAGTTTGGACGATGTCCCGCTTGTTGGGGGATGTCTCCTCTAGGTTCCTCTATTCTCTTACTGAACAAAAATGCTTCTCTGGTGATATTGGATATCCCTGACAATCAGTTCACTGAAGTTCTATTCAACTCTGAGGGAATATCAACTTAATGCCTTAGATCTGTATATCTCCTCAGAGCTGCACCCTTGGTTGAATGCTGAAGTAGCATGAAACTTCCAGCAAAATAGGATTGCCCTTTAATTATTCAAATCATCTCTCTATGTGCTTTGAGAGACTCTCCCCTCTAGCCATGGAGAGTAATAAATGGTAATCCTGTCATTGCTCTGAGAGTTTTGACTCTTTCCTAGATAGCCCTGGACAGCAGCAGTCAATCTCAAGCTCTTCATACTCTGCCTGATTCTGCTTAGTTCATTCCATTCAGTTCCCAGCATCAAACCTTCCCTCCAAACAGTTCAGTTCCTTTCCATAACTGAATATCTTGTCTATCTCTAGTCTTCTGTCTCATCTACTTTTGGCATCTCTGCTCTGTTGATTTCTGTGTTCCAACTTGCTATGTCTCATCTTATGAAATTCTCTAATTGATTGCTTTCAACAGCTTGCCTATAACTTAACAAGATGGTTTCTTATCTGGTTTCTGATGCCTCAGATCAGGACTTCTTCTTGTCCTGTGACCTAGCCATATCTTACTTTGGAATGCCTTAAAATAGTATTCTGCCAGAAATGACAAAAATAGTTAATATAAAGAGAGTCCCATGTTCGGAGAGCAGTTATTTGATTCAGTTTTCCAGAAATAAAGGCAGGAGTCCTAAAAGTGAGGATGTCTAAATTGGCTGCTGGGAAGGAACACTTTGCAGTCACTTAACAATCTGTCAGTATTTTTACCTCTCTGGACATCCTTTCACTCAAGTACTTTCAGAACTTGTTATGTAAATAGTGTTTTATTTTTCTTCCAATTACAAGCAAAGAGAGTTTGCAACATTCATTTTTGTATGATTTTCAATTCCAAAAATTTCTTCTTATCTACCATCCCCTCCTCCCCAAGCTGACAAGCCTTCTGAGATAGGTTATACAAGTTCAATCATGTTAAACATTTTTCACATTAGTCATGTTGTGAAAGAAGAAACAGAACAAAAGAAAAAACTTTTTAAAAAGTGAAAACAGTATGCTTCAATCTGAATTCAGACTCTATAAGTACTTTCTCTGAATATGGGTGGTATTTTCCATCATGAGTCTTTTAAATTGTCTTAGATCATATTTTGCCATGTGGAGCATATCATATTTGATCATTGCACAATGTTGTTGTTACTGTGTACAGTGTTTTTCTGGTTCTACTCACTTCACTCAGCATCAGTTCATGGAAGTCTTTCCAAATTTTCTGAAAACCATCCGCTCATCATTTCTTATTACACAATAGTATGCCATACATACATTTAACACAATTGTCTTAGCCATTGAAGGCATTCTCTGAATTTCCAATTCTTTGCCATCACAAAAAGAGCTGTTACAATTATTTTTTCACATTAGTCCTTTTTGCTTTTTTATGATGTCTTCAGGATATAGATCTAGTAGTGCTATTGCTGGATCAAAGGGTGTGGACAATTTGATTGCCCTTTCAGCATAGTTCCAAATTGCTCTCTAGAATGGCTGCATCAGTTCACAACTCCACCAACAATGCATTAGTGTCCCAAATTTCCCATGTTTTCTCCAATATTTATCATTCTCCTTTTCTATCATATTAGTCAATCACTTTCAGAACTTTTTGCTTCTCTCCTGAATCACTTATATCTGAGGAGTTGTTCTTCTGTCAGATTCCCCCAGATTAATTTGGATTTTCCCCCCAAGCTATTTCCCCCCATTTTTAAAATAAAATGTTGTTTTTGTGTTCCTTTATGTAGGTAATATACCTACATAAGAAATGTCAGGAGTATGATGGCATAAAGGAGAAATGGAGACAAAATATTCTGATGAGAGAGGAATGCTGCCTTTACCTGAAAAATAAGGTGTTAGTTTTCTTTTGAAAATGATTTCATGTTTTGGAAAATATCAAAGAAATAATGCTATTGGAAAAGCTATGTTTAGAACAAGAGGGTTTCTGTTTTATTTTCACTTAAAATATTTTATTCATCTTTATTTATATTACCTTTATTGCCAAGTACACCCTTTCTACCCTCCCTCCTCAATGAGTCATTTCTTATAACAATAAAAGAAAGAGAGGAAATAGTAGCTCGAGAAGATAAACCAACACATCGACTGAATCTGACAGCAGATGCAATACTGCATAGCCATAATATTTCACCTCTTCAAAGAAGAGAAGGAGATATAGTTTCTTAATTCTTCTATGATTAAGTGACTGAAGACTTCTCTTAGTCTTGGTCACTACAATTAAATTAATTTTCTTTTTGAAATTATCACTGAGACTAAGAGATTCATTATTGAATTTGATTGCAGGGCTTCTCTGAAGAGTCCACAGTTCATAGACTTGATTCACAGACTTGATTCTAGAACTTCTAGGGCCTTTGGAGGTTATCATTTTTGCTCAATCTAATTTGGAGAATTGACCCTTCTCCTTATCAAGACTAACTCTATCTACTTATGCTATAAGTAGCATATGCATACATATAAACTAGAGTATATAAGCTATAAACATCTACTTAAGCTCACTCCCTTCTATGTTCTGTGGGAGAACACTTCTTTCATCTTAACCAATACCTTCTCACCTTCAATTTTTTGTAATCTTGTAGGTCCTTCCCTGAAGCCAGGAAACATATGATCCCTCATCCTTAAAATATGGTAACAACAACATCCACAATCAATCTTTTATTCAACACTTTCAGTTTCCCCATCTGAATAGTGAAGGAATAAAATTGTTTTCACTAAACAAAGAGAAGCTCCTGCCACCTGGGATGTTACAAGAGATAATCAAGGACTTTTTCACTAGAGGTCTTCAAGCAGAGTCTGGGACGTTATTTGTCAGAGGTTCTCAAAAAGACTTCCTACTCAGGCTCAGGTTTCAGAAGATGCT
This sequence comes from Bettongia penicillata ogilbyi, assembly GCA_023548195.1. Classification (NCBI taxonomy): domain Eukaryota; kingdom Metazoa; phylum Chordata; class Mammalia; order Diprotodontia; family Potoroidae; genus Bettongia; species Bettongia penicillata. The sequence goes on along the minus strand of JAJHZJ010000150.1, from coordinate 13,027,405 downwards.
GCTAAAGTCCCCTATAAATCTGAGAGTCTGTGATGTGAACATGCTGGAATTAGGTGTAACCTGAAGTATCCCTCCTCCCATCACCACCAGGAAGACCTCGATCCTTTCTTCCTTCCTCATAAGACCATTTATAGAAATTTGTTTCATGACTCTTAGAACAGTTAAAAATGAGAAGCTAGATGCATTGAATGACTGAATCTTCAGGGAAATTGTCACCCAGATCTCAACTTTTCAACCTCTGGTATCCACCAAGAAGGAACAAACACTAGGTTCAAGATTCCCTTTGTGGTTTTACTACTACCCAATCAAAACACTTTCATTAATCAACTATTGGGTGTAAGGCCCTGTGCTTAGCATGGAGGATAAAAAAGAAGAAAAAGATCAACCTTGCCCTTAAAAAGCTCCAATACAGGAGACAACAAGCAAGCAGAGATATACACAAACACTATGTCCAGCATAATTAGGAAATAATAAGGAAGGCAGTTGAATTTAGAGGAGTTAGAAAAGGTTTCCTGTAGAAGATGGGATTTTAATTGGGACATAAAGGACTCCAGGAGGACAGTTGGCCTGGGGAACAGCCAGAGTAAATTCCCAGAGTCGAGAGATAGTGTCAGAACCACTTAAGTAGGCAGGAAGGTAAAAGAAGACTGGAAATGTAGCAGGGGGTGAGGGGCAGGTTATAAAGGGTTGTGAGTGCAAACAGAGAATTCTGTACTTGATCCTGGAGGTGATAGGGAGTTACTGGAGTCTACTGACTGGGGTGAGGGAGGAGTGGACTGATAAAGTGTACTTGAGGAAAGTCCTTTTGGTCACTAAATGAAAGATGGGCAGGAGTGAGGAGAGAATTAAAGCAGACAGATGCACCAACCACTATTGTAATAGTTCAGGTGTGAGGTGATGAGGGCCTTCAGAGGAGAGAAGGGGTGGGGGGTATTTGAGAAATGTTGTAAAGGTGAAATCCAATGCAGCAACTGATTGAATATGGAGGGTGAGAGGGAATGAGGAATCCAGGAAGTCTCCTAGATTGTGAACCTGAAGGGTTGGGAAGGAGGGGATGTCCTTTACAGTAATGGGGAAGTTAGGATGGAGTGGGGAGAGTTTAGAAGGAAAAATAATAAGCTCTCTTTTAGACATGTTTAGTTTCGATGTTCACCAGAATCCAGTTCAAGATGTCTGGAAGGCAGCTGGAGATGTGGGCTTGGAGGTCAGAAGAGAGGTTAGGGCAGGATGGGTAGATTTGAGAATACTTTACGTAGAGACGGTATATATCCACAGAATCTGAGGAAATTAAGTGATATAATAGAGAGAAAGATGAGGAAACAGTCCCATGAAACACCTATGGTACGATCTGGAACTGTGAAAGAGTCATTAGGTAGGAGGAGAGTGGGACCCTGAAACCCTACACAAGAGGGTATCAAGCAGGAGAGAGTGATCAACAGTGTCAAAGACTGGAGAGAAGTCAAGGGAGATGAAGGCTGACAAAAGGCCACGGGATTTGGCAGCTAAGTTCATTAGTAACTTTGAATAGGGCAGTTTTGGTGGAATGATAAGGTCAGAAACGAGATTGTAAGAAGTTAAGAAGAGAACTAAAGGAGAGAAAATGGAGAAAAGGAGAGAAAATCTACCTGTTGTAGATGGTCTTTTCAAGAAGTTTAACTCCAAAAGGCAAAAGAAAGTTAGGATGATGAAAGAAGGACTGAGTGAGGCAGGGACTGAAAATAAGTGCTAGAGTAGAGAGATGACATGGGGTGGCATGTTGGAGGAGATGCACAGGAGCTAGGGGTTCAAGAGAGGAAGACAATGTGGAATGGAATTGGTTCCCCAATGGTCAAATTGATGAATAGAAAACAGAGTGAATGAATAGAGCAGATTACCAGGGAGACAAGTGAGGGTCAGTTGAAGGTCAGCATTGAAGGTCGGCACAGATGAAGGTTAGGGTTTTATAAAGGAAGGTAGAGGAGAGGTGAAAAGTCAATAGATTATGTTTGGATGAGGAGATTTCCAAATTCTTGAATCTGGACAATGGCAAGATCAAGGTTATTTTTATATGACTGAGGTGGGGTGGAGGTCAGGGAAAGTTGAGGAATTGAGTTGTTAAGGTGATTGAAGGCAAGTCAACATGTATGTGGAAGTCCCCTAGCATGAGGGTAAGAATTGGGGAGGAAAGAAAAGTCTCCGCTTTTCTCAGGAGATGGTCATATTCCAGCACAATTTCTATACCACTTCCGGCTGTAAAAATACACCTGGATGTCCTGGCCCACACCTAAGAATCAGGGAATATCAGAGGATGGAAAGCTGATAGTTTTGCTCCAGAAGCTGATTCCCCATCACTCTGACCCTTCCCATACCTCATCACCATGGCGTAGGCCCCTCAATCGAGACATTTGAGACTTACTTGAATATGGGACATATTTATTAATTACTGGTCTCTGCCCTGGGGACAAAAACTTTAGTTTCATCACCTATTACTATGCCTGATATGTAGTAAGTGATTAATAAATGATTTTCTTATTTTATCTAGTACGGAGATGACAGAAATGCAGATAACTGTACCTCAAACTAATTCATTATAATTACACTTGGGAACTGTAAACCAAAAATAAGGATGTTGGCCGATGTAGCATAATGGGGAGAGTAGAAAATGTTGAGTCATCAAGTCCTGAGTTCAAATACTACCTCAGACATTTAAGAGCTTGTGAATGAACAATTCATTAACCCCTCTTTCAATCCTGGGCCTCAGTTTCTCCATCTGTTAAATGGGCACAATAAAACTTAATGTGAAGTTATTTTGAAGATAAAATGAGATAAGGCATGTGAAGACTTTTGGACTTTAAGGAGTACGATGGATAGAAAATCTTTTATTTCTCTGAGGACTAAGGAAAAAGGAACCTACTAGCCAATCAGGCAAGGCTTCTTGGGGAAAAAAATTATCAGGTTAGTTGGACCTTAAGGGGTAAGCAAAAGGTCAGAAAGTGAAGTGTGTGAGAAAGGATATTTCAGGTGCAGGAAACAGCCTAAGCAAAAGCATGGAAGTAGGAGAGCAAAGTTGATCTCCAGGATTCAACCTCTCTTATGCTCATCCTCCATCCCCAATCTGTCTGTTTGTGTCTTTGCAGTAAAATCAAAGCATGAGTGAGCCAAGGTAGCCACCAGTGCATTTCACTGAGACAAACTCCTGATGCTGTTCCAACGTGGTGCAGAGGTAAGTACACTGAATTTAGTGTCAGAGGGCCTGAATCTATGAGCAAGGTAAAGAGACAGGGGATAGGCAACAGGAAATGAACTCAACATTTGACCCTGGTGGAGACATAAGTACATTTTCTCATCTTTATTTGCAAAGGTAGGAAAGTATGGCCATGGAATATTATGTGTGAGACTGTCTATAGGCTGATAGTTTTGCAGAACAGATCCTTATATTACTTTTTTTTAATTAAAAGAACTAACTTAACAGGGGTGGATTTATTCTGAATTGATGAACCAAAAAAGAGCCATATTTTAAAAGACAATTACATGGATTCAACATTGGTTCACTGACCACATTCAAAGACTAAAGAGTTAGTCACTGATGGTTCTGTGTCCATTTTGAAGGTATTGAATATCCATAGCACCAATGATGTTTTAATCAATAGCTTAGATACGGGCCCAGATGGTTAGCATATCAAAATTGCAGATGAGACAAAGCTTAGAGGGAGAGGAAACGCACTGGATAATGGGATGCCAAAAGATCTGGAAAAGACAGAATCTTTTGAGATGAAATTCAGTAGGGAGTATTGTGCAAGAGTCCAAAAAAATTATTTCACAAAAAAGGGATGGGGTAAACATGAAGCAACAGTGATTGCATGAAATAAATAAAACATCATGCTGGCCATAGAAGACCAAAAGGGCAACACAAGCACATGCACACACACACACATACATGCACACATGCATACATTCACACAGATATATATGTGTGTATGTGTACATATATATGTATATACATATGATAATTTCTTACCTTCTCAATGAGTGGGGGAGGGAGAGAATATGAGATGGAAAATAAAAATCAATGTTCTGCTACACAAAGGTATAGCTTCTAAGATCAGTGGATGATCACCCCACTATCTGTTTCCCTGGTCAGATGACCTGTGGAGCATGGCAGTCAGTTCTGGGCATCCCATTTTAGGAAGGATATTGATAAGTTCTGATGTATTATGAGGTGAGGGACAGGGATTGTGAATGGCTTTGGGAAATAAAGCTCTAACTTAGAGAAGAGAAGAATGGAAAGGAAGGGAAAGGGAAGAGGAAGGGGAATAGCCTTTTCAGGAATTTGGAAAATGATCCTAGAGGGAAGAACTAGAAGTAGTATAGAGATTGCAAAGAAATTTAGACTTCATGTCAGAAAAAAATTACAAACAATGAGAGACATCTTCCCTGAAAGTTCCCTTAGAGGTGGTGGGCTGCCTCTTCTTGAAGTGTTTCAGTCAGAGAATGAGTGACTATTAGTTCCCTTTAATCTAGTGAGAATCCTCCCTCCCTTCCTTCCTTCCTTCCTTCCTTCCTTTCTTCCTTCCTTCCTTCCTTCCTTCCTTCCTTCCTTCCTTCCTTCCTTCCTTCCTTCCTTCCTTCCTTCCTTCTTTCCTTCCTTCCTTCCTTCCTTCCTTCCTTCTTTCCTTCCTTCCTTCCTTTCTTCCTTCCTTCCTTCTTTCTTTCCTTCCTTCCTTCCTTCCTTCCTTCCTTCCTTCCTTCCTTCCTTCCTTCCTTCCTTCCTTCCTTCCTTCCTTCTTTCCTTCCTTCCTTCCCTCTCTGTCTTTCTCTGTCTCTCTCTGCTTCTGCCTCTCTGTCTCTCTCTGTCTCTGTCTCTCTGTCTCTCTCTCTGTCTCTGTCTCTCTCTGTCTCTCTCTCTCTCTCTCTCTCTCTCTCTGTTTCTCTGTCTCTGTCTCTCTCACTCACTCCCTCCCTCCCTCCCTCCCTTCTTCTTCCTCCAACTATGAGTTTTATTATTTGGCCAGCGAGGACCCTTCCACTTGTGGAATTCTGAGATTCTCTGAATCTTTCTTGTGCCTTGCTCCCTGTCTGCTGGGACCTCAGTTTCCTCTTCTCTAAAATGAAAGTTTGGACCTGGAAAGTCCCCCCTAAGATCTCTTCCCATTGATGATGCTACAAAGGCCTATTCAGCTCAGCCCTGCAAATGCCTTCCCCTTCACAGGTATTGTTCATTCTTCATTTTCAAAGAGGACCTCACAGGTGATGTCTTGACTTGTGTGTGAATTGGATTCAAGTGAAGCAGAGTTGCATAAAACCATCAGTCTCACTTTCTCTTCTAGAGGCATTGAAGTCCAAGGCAAAGACAAAAGTCAGCATGAGTAGCGAAGGCCTGGGAGGCAATATATGACCTTGAAGTCTTTGATGGGTGTGACCTCTGCACATGCTATAGCTTCTTGGAGCTACAGATGAGAGTCAAGTGAAAGGTGAACAACCCCCAAAACACTCAACAAGCCCTCCCTCCAGGGGTGATTATCCACCCTGAACACCCTATCCATCGCTTCACAGGCAACAAGTAGCTTATAGGATAAAGGAAGCTTGGTATTAAAATGTCATAAGCTAGAAATCATGTATGTTGGAAGGGGAAGAGGGGCATCCCAAAGGAGAGGCCTCCTCCAATTCTCTACTCTCTTACTTAAGGACCATTTTTTAACATCTGAGGAAAACACAAAGATGAATCAACCTCAGTTTATGCCCTCAAGAAGCTCTCAGTGTAGTCTGAACATATGTCAGGAGAGCACTAAATCTGGATGCCCTTGGATTCTTTTTATGGGAGGTGCATATATAGTGAACCTTTTCCAGCTCCTTCAAGTGACCCTCTCCTAGCAACATCCTGCCATCTCCTAGGAAGCCAAATTGGGCAGAAGATAGAGTGCTGGGCCTGGATTCAGGAAAACCAGAAGTCAAACTTGGCCTTATTTACTGGAAGTTAGACCCTGAGCAAGACACTTAACCTCCATCTGCTTCAGTTTCTTCACCTCTAAAATGGGAACGATGGTAGTTCCTACCTCACGGGGTTATCGTAGTTTCAGTCAGATAGTATTTGTAAAGCACAGTACCTAACAAATGGCTCTTTCCTTCCTTCCCCTCCTGCTCATCTTCCTCTGGACAATCTCCAATTGAACACTATCCTTTCCAAGCTATTGAGCTGAGAACTGGCCCCAAGTCTCCAGCTGGGTATCCAAACTAGACAGTAGACATCGAGACCATCTCCTCCCTCATTCCTGGTGGGTCAAAGAGCTGAAGTAATGTTGCCGAAAACAAAGTCACAATCATCATGACCGTCAGGGGGTTGGAACCTTGAGTGCCTTATGCAGTCATGTAAGGCAATAACATACAGCGCTGAGAAGATTCTGTCTAATACCCAAGCTGATTAGTTTATGAAGTGATTGCACATTTAGATTACTTTTATGAATTTTTTAACTTGCTATGGATTGGCTTGTTAGAATATCATTAATGTGTCTGAGCCTGTATGGCAAGAGTGAAGACATTTTTACTGTTTGGTGATTAAATATATATTTGGCATCTGGGGAAAGGCTAAGAGGAGGTCAGCCTACACACCAATGTGCAGGTCTTCACGTGGAGCCTGGGGAAGGAGGGTTCCACTCATCAGCCTTTCCCTTCACTCTGACTTCAGGAAAGGAGCAAACACTGACTTTAATGAGAGGAGAGATACGATGAAGCAGATGCAATGGTGTTCTCTATTAAAATTCAGAAGTATGTGCATAATAACTATGGAATATGAAATGCAGTGAGTCAAATTACCACTTACAGCCATGTCTTTTCTTTTCTGGGTTCTGTGCTTGTTGTTTTTACATTATATTCCACAAAAAAAATTAGAATGGGAAACATTAATCCGATGAAGAATTCCAAACAAGCAGGGATCTCAGAGGCACATGGCACAAGCTGAAGAAGATTCCCCTCGCAGATTTCCTGAGGAGAGGTACTCCAACCTCCTCTGGAATTCCTTCAGGGACTCCTAAGGGAGCTTGTTCCAGTCTTTCGTAACATCCTAATAAAATCTTCAGGAAAGATTTATAGTAAAGAAGTCACTGCACAATGACAGACAGAAGAGTATAGTGAATAGAAAGCCAGCTTCAGAGGCAGGGAGAACTGGGTTCAGATCCTACCTCTGACATATATGGCCATGCAACTATCAGGAAGGTATTTAGCTTCTAAACGACCCAAGATACTCTCTTTAAATATATAGATATCTATACATCCATATATATATATATAAAACCAAACATTCATTATTTTGTCCCTTCTATTTCCTCACGACTGCTGAAAAAGAGACTGAGAGGGAGGGGAAGTAGAGAAAAGGAGGAGAAAAGAAGGAAGCAGAGGAGAGGGGAGGGAAGGGAGAGGGGAGGGAGAGGGGGAGGGGAAGGGGAGGAGAGGAGAGGAGAGGGTGAGGGGAGGGGAGGGGAGGGGAGGGGAGGGGCAGGGGAGGGGAGGGGAGGGGAGGGGCAGGGGAGGGGGAGGGGAGAGGGGAGAGGGGGAGGGGAGGGGGAGGAGAGAGGGAGAGGGAGAGAGGGAGGGGAGAGGGGGAGGGGAGGGGGGAGGGGAGGGGAGGGGAGGGGAGGGGGAGGGGGAGGGGAGGGGAGGAGAGGGGGAGGGGAGGGAGGAGGGGAGCGGAGGGGGAGGGGGAGGAGAGAGGAGAGGAGAGGAGAGGAGAGGAGAGGAGAGGAGAGGAGAGGAGAGGAGCAGGAGAGGAGAGGAGAGGGAGGAGGAGAGGAGGAGGGAGAGGGGAGGGGGAGGGGAGGAGAGGAGAGGAGAGGGGAGGAGGAGAGGGGAGGGGGGAGGGGGAGGGGAGGGGAGGCGGAGGGGAGGAAGAGGAGGCAGTAACTCCAGCATCCCAGAAGGGACAGTGAAGCAAAACATATTGCAATCCAGATCACATCCCAAAGTGCCTTAATAATATTCCATATATTTAGTCCATCATCTCTCTGTCATGGATCAGACAGCATTCTTCATTGTACTTCAGGAATCATTTCATTGATCAGTTGTTACGTCTTTCAAAATCGTTTTTAGAATATTGCTATTATAGAACAACCTGTTCTCTGGTTTTGCTCAAATCCTACAAGCCTTTCCATGTCTCTGAAGTCATCTTTCCCCTTGATTCTTACATTCTTTCTTAGAGGATTCATGTGCTACAATACCCCACGGTTTGCTCAGCCCTACCCCATGGGTGGGTGCACTCTTAGTTCCTGTTCTTTGCCTTCACAAAAAGAGATGTGATAAATATCTTTCATACGGATAGATCCTTTTTTTTTTCTTTTTCTTCTGTTTCTTTGGGCACAGGGCTATGGGATTACTGGATCAAGTGTAATGAGTTCAGTAATTTTTGCACATAAATGCCAATTGCTTTCCGGCTTGTGTGACCCCCATTTACCGCTCCCTGAGTGGCTCCGGGAAGTGCCTTCCCATTGCACCTCCACAATTTGTCATGTTCTTTTTCTGTCATCTGTCAGTCTGATGGCTGTGAGGAAAAACTTCAGCACTGTTTTAATATCTCTAGTTATTACTGTCTTGAGTGTTTCTTCATTACTCTTCAGATAACCTCAAATAACCTGGGCTTCTTCAGTTGAGAACTGCCTTAGCTTAGGCAGAGATATCTTTAGACTCTGATCCTTTCTGCGAGTATATATTGCAAAATAGTTGCTCACCTACATTGGTCTAAGTTATTTCCTCACCAAGAGTTCCAGACTCCAATAAAATCAGGGGTTCAATGGAGGAACAGACCCTCCATCGCCCCATAAAAAATCATTCAGAAATAGTTCAGTCAGCAGCAGTGATGTGAAAGGTCCCGTAGGAGGTCCCATAGGAGGAGATGATCAGATGAGAGGAAGTGGAAAGAACTCTGCCCCTGGAGTGAGAAGAGGGGAGGATGGACCTTTGCTCTGCGGCTTGGTGACTTTAGGCAGGTCATTTACTCAGCCCGAGTTTCCTCCTCTGTAACTTGAGAGATTTGTTCTGCAATTCACTTTGGAAAACACAGTCCCTTTCCTCAAGGAGAATTCATCCCAGTGGGGGAAGCTGAAATGTGGGACTCTAGTTCATAAGATCAAGGGGAACTGGAAGGAAGTGCACAGGAGAGGGCTGGGGGAAAGATGGAGTAAGATTGGATGAAGAGGGTTAGCTCTAGAGGATAGCATGGAGTCAGTATCATTGTCAGGGCTTTCAAGGGTGACAATTATTTCATGGGAAAGAAATGAGGGAGGAAAGGGGAAACACCTCCAAGGTCAGGGAAAATTTTGAGCTAAAGCACGTCATATGAAAAATGATGGATTGTTCCATATATTACATAAAGGGAAATAATGAACTATAAGAGTGGGACTGTTAAAAACCTGAAATGCAGAACATCTCTCCAAATAAGCCTAAAACAAAATGAATTTTCATGAAAATATACACTATTGTAGGGAGGAGACACAGGTGGCATAGGGGATAGTGTCAAGTCTAGAGTCAGGAAGATTCAGCTTCCTGAATTCAGACACTTACTAGCAATGTGATCCTGGGATAGCCACTTCACTCTATTTGCCTCAGTTTCCTCATCTGTAAAATGAGCTGGAGAAGGAAATGGAAGACCACTCTAGTACCTCTGCCAACTAAACCTCAGAGAGTTCTACATGACTAAACAGTAACAACAAAGAAATAAAATACAGACAAATGAAATAACAAATTTCCTTGGGGCTTAGAGGCAGCCAAGTCATGAAATGTCAAAGTTGGAAGATACCTCAGTATTTGTGCTGTACACAAAGGACCAGGTAGAGAATTTCTCTGCCACTATCCCTGGTCATCCAATCTCTTCATCTGAACATCCAGTGATTGGGAACTCACTATAGCCCAAAGAAGTGCATTCAGTTACAAAGTCCCTTCCATTTCCACATGACTTGACTTGATGGTTCTTTTTGGGGGAGTTAGTTTGGCTGAAGCTTATCTTTCCTCCTTTCCCATTCATCGTCTCATGCATCTTCCCTCCTGACCAGGGGTGCTTTTGCACTCACCAAATTTTGGGGATGAAAATAAGTTTATCGCTGGCAAAAGACCCCACTGGACCATTTACCTGACAGAATAACCTATGAGTGATTAAGAACCCAGGGCATTTAAATACCTTGATACAGATGGAACCTCTCTTGTCCTCAGTCTGAAAAAAAAAGAGTTTATAAAGAAAGTTGCCTTTAGAAATCTACAAAAGTTGGATCCGAATGCAAATAAAAACCTAGTCAGTACAATGCCAGTGGTTATCCAAGGGCCACTCTAGAGAATAGTGGGATGAAAAGCCAAACAGGGTCCCTGGCCATCATGCAGAATGTGGAGTTATTGACATTTTGGTAAATGACATTCTTTATCAGCCATGCCAGACACTGTATACATAAATCTAATTATTGGCTGTATTAAACTTAAAAATAAATTCACATACACCCACACCATTTACATCAAAATGGTGCCAACGGGTAAGCATCCTTTTGCAAAAGTCAAAACAAAGTGAATGATGAGACATGGCTTTTCAGTTTCTGGAGAGATGCCTGGAACATGAAGGTTGTGGTGAGTCCTTGCTGTGCCCTGTTCCACCCCCACCTTCTTCTGCATTTTCCTTGAACCTCCAGGTAGCAACTCTTATGGTGAAAGCACTGGACTGCAATGACTCTAGCTAAGGTCATAAGCACAGAATCTTATAGCTGGAAGATACCTCAGTACCACCAAATTCACCCTGTGCTGGAATAAGAATATCACATAACATATGCTTAGCAAAGCCTTCTTGCAGCCCTCTCCTTGGACATCTTCATTGATGAGAAACTCACTACCTTTTGAAACAGCCCATTCAAACAGGCTTGGATCATCACCGGCAAGAGTCATTATAGAAAACAGCAATATGGCAGTCAAAGGTTGGACTAGTTGCCAGATGATAGCTAAGCTTCTTCATTTTTGTTTGCTTGCTTTGAGATACTATGGAACGATGCTCTGAGTCTGGGACTTGGGATGAGAGGTTCCTCTCTGTATAGGTGATCACCAGCTCTGAAGCCCAACTCCTCCCAGGAGACTGTAGGGGAAGCACTTAAGGTGAACAGTCTTTCTCCACAATCCAAGGAAGAAGATAGAAGAACCAAATTCAATATAAGCTCTAGGAAATTTTACAGAGTCCCAAGGAATTGGGCTTTGATCTCCTAAAATGTGTTTTTGAAAGCTGTTCAGTTTTGGAGAAGGGTCATGGCATTTAACAGTCTTCATGGTGTGTATGTACGTGTGTGTGTGTGTGTGTGTGTGTGTGAGAGAGAGAGAGAGAGAGAGAGAGAGAGAGAGAGAGAGAGAGAGAGAGAGAGAGAGAGAGAATTTCCATACATTAGTGGAAAAATGTAAATAATATAATAGCATGTTATTGTGTCTGGACTCAGACACTGGAAGACCTTGGAAGAGAAGGGTTGAAGCCCCTACCTCTTACATATACTAGCCATGTGACCTTGGGCAAGTCATAGCCCCTCATTGCCTGAGACAACTCTAAAAGGCTCTCATTTTCAGGGGCATGTGACCATGTGCATGGGCAGAGAGAATTTCACCAACAGAAGTTTACAGTGCTAACTTAATCACAAGTCAGGACCTAAAATAACACAAAACAAAACCAACAAACCAGACAGAGCCAAAGATAAAAATTCTATTGAGGTCTTTAAATAACTATCTTCACAACACCTCTATGAAGCAGATAATTCAAGGGAATATTGTCCCCATTTTGCAGAGAAGGAAACTGAGTTTTTAGGAGGAAGACTAAGTCCAGCACTGGACTCAGGTCCAGTGCTGCCTATAAAAGCGAGTCAGTACCTCCTGGCTCAAGAATATTTCTAACAGAGGCTTCAGGGAAATTTGGGGAAGCCTAGGCAAATTGTCTCCCATTCTGTGAACCTCAAAAATTAAGGAGTAAAAAAAATTCCCCCTTACCCTAAATC